>VMDR010033321.1:0-11399 GCA_007922815.1 Macrotus californicus
GGGAGGGGGGTGGGATTGGCTGGGGTGGGGGGAGAGTGATGGGGGGAAAATTCAAACTGTAATTGAACAATAATAAAGTAATTAAAAAAAAAGAAAAAAGAAAAAAACTACATCAGAGATATCACACTTCCTGCTTTCAAACTGTATTATAAAGCTGTAATAATCAAAGCAGTATGGTACTGGCAGGAACACAAACACCTAGACCCATGGAACAGCATGGAGCGACCAGAATTAACCCATGCATACATATATGGTCAGTCTGTTCTCAACAAAAGAGCCAACAACACCTAATGGGGAAGTGTCGACAGAGTCTCCAGTCAATGGTGTTGGGAACACTGGACACAGCCACATTTAAAAGGAACGTTAACTGGACTCCTATTTTATACCACAGACAAAACCCAACTCAAAATGGATGACAGACTTCAATGTAATACCTGAAACCATAAAACTCACAGAAGAAAAGAGAGTAAATTCTTAACACTGATCTTGACAATGAACGTTTGGATTTGACACCGAAAGCAAAACTAAGCAAGTGAGATGACACTGAACTAAAAAGCTTCTACTGATTCAAAGGAAATCATGAAAAAAGGAAAAAGGCAACCTATACAATGGAATATCTGTTAACAACATGTCTAATAAAGGTGACTATCCAAAACATAAAAGCAACTGAACTCAATAGGAAAAACAAATACACTAATTTAAAAAAGGACAAGGACCAAGGCCTTAAGCAGACATTTTTTCAAAAACATCATCTGGCCAGCAGGTACTTCCAAAGATGCTCGACATCAGTAATCACGAGGGAAATTCAAATCAAGAGCACCATGAGGTATCATGGGACACCTGTTGGGATGTCTATTACCAAAGACCGGAGACGCCCTGCATGGCCTGGCTCAGTTCTTTCCACGTCACTCCACAAACTGAAAGATTGCTGGTTCGATTCCTGGTCAGGACACATGCCTGGTGCCTGGGTTGTAGGCCAGGTACCTGGTCGGGGGCACGTGAGAGACAACTGACCAATGTTTCTCTCTCACATTGTTGGCTTTCTCCGTCTTTCTCTCTCCCTCACTCTAGAAATATATAAAATGTTTAAGGAACTAAAATAAAATTTCAAAAAAAGAGAAGCAACAACAAAGGCTGGTGAGAATGTAGGGGAAAGAAGACTGTTTCACACTGATGGTGGGAATGTAAATTGGTACAACCACTCCGGAAAACAACTCAAATTTCCCCACAAAGAAACAAAATAACTTCAAAGAAACAGCTGCACTGCTGTGATCATAGCAACCAACAACCCCGGTGGAGGAACAGCCAACCCAAGGGCCCACCAACAGACGGATGAATAAAAAAACATGGACACACACACACACAACTGTTAAAAGGAAATCTCATCAATGGTGGTAAGATGAATCTGGAAGACATTATCCCACAGGCCAGAGATAACAAATCAAACCCTGGCATCAGGTACATTGGAAATATTTTTTACAGAGTCAAACTCAACAGAAAAGGCAAGTAGAGAAGGATCTGCCCGGGCCTCGGGGTGGGGAAAACAGAGATGGGTTGGTACTCAGTTACAACATGAAGGCAGCTTGAGGGTCCCTTCTAACCTGCACCAGCGACCAGGGCGGGCAGTGCGGCATCGTAACACCAAAAGTTCTCACCAAAGAGGGAGTCCAGGTGTGAGGTGATGGATGTTTTCATGAACTTGATGGGGGGAATCCTGTCACATTATTTACATACAGCAGACTGACGGTAAGTATTGCTTTATACATGTTACAATTTTACACGCAAATATCGTACAAGTTTACTTGTCACTCATACCGCCATAAAGCTGGGAGGAAAACTTGGGGAACATAGATCTCTTAAGCACGATTGCACGAAAGCAGTAGCCAACTAAAAGAACCCAGCCCTTGTACTTCCATGGGCAACAGTGTTTCTGAGCCCAAGGAGTACGAAGGCCGGAACCCTGACCTCCCTTCCCTGCTCAAACCCCAAAGGGTCATTCGCATCGTGGGGACCAAGCAGAGAGAGAATTACACATCATCACATGTGACAGAGCCCCGGGAGAGGCTCCTGATAGTCCTTTCTAATTTCCCAAATTCAGACATTCTTATGGTTTTATACTTATTATTAAATAGACTATATGACAGCAGAATATCTAGAAGTTACCTTACAGGGGAAAAAAAAATCACTGGATTTTATGTTCTTTCAACACCGTCAAACATGAGAGACTGGAGTTACTCAGAGAGCATCACGACTCCTTTATTGCTATGTGTTCTCATGATTTTTGACCTCACTCACTCCTTCATACATGTGCTGATTAACACACTCTCATAATGAAACCCTCACTTTCTGACATCACGGCATAAAACGAGACGATAGAACAGAATGTCCCTGTCAAGTAGGAGCTCGTTGTATCTAGTTTGGGAAAAGGAGACAGAACACGCAACATCAAGTGAATGAAAACGGCGAAGTGTGTTCATGACAAGGATGTCAACGCGACACTGAAAACTCTGATGTGGGAAGACCAGGCGACAAGCTCTCGGCTATTCCTGAGACGTCAGGTATCGGAACCGATCAACAACAGCTTCATCCCCAACGTCCCATTTTGTCCTGGGTCCCTCTGCAGGTTCACTGCACAGCGGAACTCTGCCAATAAGTGAGCGAATGGAGAGTGCTGGGCATGCTGTGGACATTACGAATGAGAATGACCACGAGTCACTTTGTTTACGGGGCTCTGGTGGAATCTATCACTACTCCAACACTGAACCAGCAGTGGTATTTTCCTAAAGGTGATTGAGTCAGAAGAAATCTTCAACTAGCCCAGAACTGACTAAAAGCCAGAAGGGAAGGCAGGAGGAGGCGCATCTCCTGTTCACTTAATATCTCATTATCCTAGAAATCAACACTCTGACACCTTGGAAAGCCCCCTGCTGATACGGTACTTTTTTTTAATCCCTTCACGATCTCCATAAAATGGATAATTCTTACTATTCTAGGCTTTCCAAACCTAAGAAAGGCAACCTGGGTCACTGTCATCCTTTTGGGAAGTATCCATCATACTTAGCAGGCTAGCATACAGACACACAAAGGAAGAATTTGGAAAAGCTACAAAGATTAAGGGTAGCAACATAAATACAGTATTTACGGGGGCAAGGAAGGATCTCACTGAAGTCAGTCCTATGGGTTGTACTACACAGCTCCGCCTCATGACTGAAAGACATTACAGACCATGTAGTGCAATTGAACGTCCTACTGACCAGCCTACTCTCACAGGGTCATCCTAAAAACTGTGGCGTGCATCTTGGATGCAGAGGAACATGTCCACCCCTGTAAAGCTTCCTCTCTGGATTGAACAAAGGGACTCGACTCTGCTGGTACCTGCCATTCCGACAGGAAAGGCATCCAGGGGTGAACTTGACCACCTCCACAATGACCAACTGGCATGCCTACCTCCATGAAGTCTAGTCCAGCAGAGTCCCCATTCCCCGATATTACCGTCTCTACCTGCACATCTCAGCTTAGCGGAGTCCACAGAACCTACGACTATGTGAATCATGGCCGTGACCTTCTCAGACTGGCCGCATGCTGGGTCACTTTTCTTGACCTTGACCGGCTAATTCATCAAAACCTCACTCATTCATCTTCTAAACACGCAGTTTAGTAAATGCAGTTATCAAACTGTGTGTCAATGACATACGAGGCTCTGGGAGGTAATATGGAGAGTTAAATATGAACAGGAAAATGTCCCTGTAAAAGGAGCTCATTATTTCCAGTCTATTCGACAGGAAAACAAAATTTGACAACTGGAATGTTACAGGCATGAAGCGTGTTGGATACTAAATGGCGGCGGACACGCCATGCCATCTACAGGTGATGTACCATAGAACTGTGCACCTGGAACCTATATAATTTTATTCACCAACATTGCCCAGTAAGTTTAACTAAAAAGAGGAATTAAACGGTGGCAATTTCGACAAGTTGGACAGAAAGTTTCCAGACTCATTTCTAAGCCACTCGTTGGGGAATGGCAATGTACCATAACTGAATTTCTGGAAATATTCCAGACACCAGTGGGAAAGGTCAGCTCCCATGTTATCTCCCTGACCTAGAACTAGTCCCTCAAATGGAGCTTTGGCCTGGCCCTCTCACCTTCCAAATTCTACCTCCTGTTCTTTCCATCTCGCTCCCCTCCTTGATGCCCAGCACTGTCCTTCCTTCAATCTGTTTCTACTTGCTGACTAGGTGGTTACTTTTCCTTTCGCATGACCCCTCACCATCCCATCCTTCAACAGTCTGCTCCACGTCGCCCCAAAGCCAACACCTCTGGGACAACCCAGCGACCTTAGCTTTGTGAGGTGTCCTACTGTGGCCAATGGACACAGGGGCAGACAGACTCAAAGCAAATGGGAAGGGAAAGGTTCTTATAAGAACAAGGAGTTGCAATGATGACAGCCAGCTCTGTCCTGTGTGCCCGTGATGATGAATGCTCAACAGGATCTCAAACTGCACTACTGAGGGGCATCTCCACTTCGTTATTCATGTAAGCACCCAACAAGGCAGCAGTGTGTGTCTGTGTCAGGCTGACAAGGGTAACATCGAGGGCAAAGTGTGCACTCCAGAGGGTCCCTCTCATTTGTTCCTGCCCACATTAAACGTCATAAATACCTTTGACTGTACACCATTTTCACTCAACGTCACTGATGCTCTATTTCCAAATGTCAGTGTGTCTTTCAGTGAATGCCATGCCAAAGCCAGCTATCCCTTTGGTTTTCCCTCATTGACTCTGCACTTTTGACAATCCCCTTTCCCAGACCTTCTTCAGTATCTAAATGCTTGAGCATCCAAGACACAGTCCTCAGGAGAACCTACTCACCCCTCACATCTCGAGACCTCATCCTCTCCCATGGCCACAGGTACAGCTGTTTACTGAACAATCCAAAGTAATCTCTCCAACCTTTATCCCGCAATTCTATTTCTACCTCTAAAATCAACATCTTAATCCGTGGGTTTAATATGGGCATCAAACGGGCAAAACAGAACTCTTCCTTAGCGTGCGTCCGGAGAAACCCAACTGTCCCCAGCCTGGTCAATGGTGGTAACACCATTCACTCAGTGGCTGAGGACCATCACCCTCCCGTCGGAATCCTACTCTCGCATCACCCAGGAGCACCCAATACTTCATGAAACAGGACTGACGCTTCCAAAACACATCCTGGGTCTCAGTGTTTCTCCACACGGCCACGGCCACCCACCCAGCACAACGCCTTTACTCCAGCCATCGAAACCACCACATCACTTGCCACCTCAATTCCAGTTTTGCTAATATATCAGTAGCGACTTCTGTTAGTATAAAGAATGCAGAAAACTCGAGAGCTGCAGAGACCGAAATTTGGAAAAGTGTGAAACCCAAAGCAGCAGACATGTTCATTCATCGATACACTACAGCCATTAAACAGGGCGATGACTTTTGTCCCAACCACTCAGTGAGGACAGCTTGGAAAATGGCAAATCAGACGTGACGGAAGGAGAAACCTGTGGAAGGGCCTATGATTCTTCCTAATAAATGGTGCCTCAATTCTAGAGTTTAACTGGTGAAGAAAATGGAGGAAACCTAAGAGGATCACGTGACCCTTTGTGATGACACAGGTAGAGCAATGAGGCGGAGAATATTCCGACTGTGAAAACACAAAAGTAGAATTCTCACCCAGCTACAAAGCTCTGCCTTGGAATTAACTGACTGTCCACTCCTAGTTAAATCACTGAGCAGAAAAGCCTGCGTTTTTGGAGCAAGTGACTCATCCGTTATTAAAAGTTATAACCAAGAAATACCAACCAAAAAGGTGGCAGGTTCAATTCCTGGGCAGGGCCCATGCCTGGGTTGTAGGCCAGGTCCCCAGGTGGGGGCATGAGAGAGGCAAGTGATCAATGTCTGTCTCCCTCCCTTCGCTATAAAAATTAATAAATACAATCAAAAAAGAAATAAACCAAAGTAGGGAGAACACTGCTGATTTACCACCTACGCAGACCATCGACCTGGGGTGAATCTGAACGTGAACCCGCCATGCCGGACCGCCCGCTCAGGGAACTGTTGAGCACCTTGCTACAGCGATGGCACCGCCATGTTCCTGAGCTGGGACACACTGCCCCCAACATGCTCTTGTCTCTGTCACCAGAATGTACTTCCTTCCCACCTCCAGTAATTCCACGTGCCCCTCACATTCCATGCCACAGTTAGGACGTAAGCTCCATTAAACCCATCAGAGGACCCTGTCCCTCCTTGTCTAGGGGTCACCAATTCACCCCTTCCTCACAAGCCAACGTACATCAGCTCCTCCTTGTGGCAAAGCCAGTATCGGATTTTGAAAAACCATCACTCAATGCAAGATACACCCGTGACTCCGAAAACTGTAGTGTCAACGTTTGGTGACAAACAGTCCACAGCTCCAGATGACCTCCCTGTAGAATAGTTAGTAATTACAAACAAACTGAACTTTAAAGGAAAGAAATCTAGGGGACACCAAGTGATCATAGTTGATGGCACCAATTAACAGGACATAGGGACATCATGTGCCACCTGACGTGAATCACTGAGGTAGACACGCACCAATTATCAAGCGCTCCTGCCGTAAACGTGTAACCTAATCCTTTCTCCTGAAGAAACACCAAAAAATTCAAAGTTTGAGATCTTTTTAAAAACTGTAAGCCATTACTTTTGAAGCATACCAAGCTCTCCAAGACAAAACAACAAGTGAGAATCTGCTGGAGATTAAATGGGACTGTAAACTTGACACATGAATTCCACACAGCATCCTTTATCCGGGTCCTGAATGAGGGGAGAAATTTCTGTGAAGGACATGACTGGAGCCCTGGCCACTGTGGATCAGTCGGTTGGAGCATCCTCCAATACACCAAAGGGTCACGGGTTCAATTCCTCATCAGGGCACATGCCTAGGTTGTGCGCTGGGTCCCCAGGTCGGGGCGCATACAAGAGGCAACCAATCAATGTTTCTCTCTCACTGATGTCTCCCCGCCCCCACTCTTCCTCTCTCTCTGGAATTGATAAATATATCCAAGGGTGAGGGTTAGTAATAATAATAATTAAATAATAAACAGCATTACTAGAACATCTGGTAAAACCTTACTATATCCCATATATGAATATAATATATTTGTACTGATAAACTTCATTAATTTGCAAAACTCTTACCAGGTTTCATAGAAGAGGATTCCAGGCTCTTAGAAAGTGAATGCTAAAGTATTTGGGATTAAAGAGGCAGTATCTGTAATTTACTCACAAATAATTCACCAAATCCTCACAAATGAGGGCAAATGAGCGGAGGGTGTTTGGGTTACGGAAGGAGGTAAAGAGAAGGAGAACACAACACTGTAGAAAAGATCTATTTTGACAAGCAGTATATGGGAGTTCTCTGTATGATTCTTGAAACTCTAAACCTACAATTATTTCAGAAGTAAAAAGCCAAAGAAACGTATTCTTAGCACGTTTATGAACCTCTATGAGGGCTCTTATTTTGGAAAGGCCCCGTGTCTGCTTCTGACAACAAGGGCGACTCTTGTGATGGAAGGAAAGGTGGGCTATTTTTTGTTTGCAATAAGTCATCTATCGCTATTTGCTGTATTTTATCCATGGCCATTTAGTGTTTAAATTAGACGAAGGTTAAAAATTAGCATTTTCACCTATTAGATTGGTTAACATCTTAAAGAATCCATACCGTCCCTCACGTTCAAGTTCTTAGGAAAATCAGCACAGCCCTCGCACGAGATGTGCGCTGGCCTGGGAAACAGTTCACGGGCGATTCTACAGGACTCGCTGAAATCAAATGCATGCAGAACTGATGAACTCCAACTGCCACAACTGGAGATCTATTCTGAAGAATCAGGAGCACAAGGGCATGACTAGAACTATATACATCACATTATACGCAGCAGGAAAAACGAATTAACAGTTAACTTGCATTTCCCAAACAGAGAAATGGATAAACCCAATAGGGTATTGTACTTTACATCCAATGAAAAACCTGTAGCTAAGTTATATTTATTGGTTTGAAAATACATCCACAATATTTTATAAACATCAAGTTACAAAACATATACCACAATGATGGCGTATTTGTAAAATAAACCCCACATAAACTTAAATAAGCCGAGAAAAATCATTGACCGCTATACCACCAATGGCTAACTATTTCTCCCGAAGAATTAGGAATGGAGAATGAATGAATGACCACGGATGGCTTTAGCTGTTGAAAAGACTCATTCATTCTTGGTGGCCCCAATTCAATGTCCTAGGTGTCCAGCCCGTCTACTGAGACAGGTTGGGCCATGCAGTTAGGAGTTCTCTGGACAGAGTTCAAACCTCGACTGAACTCGGGTGTCTACATCAAACCCACAAAATGAAAAGGGCGCCACGGAGATAACATTGAAATCTGTTATCTCGCATCTTGCAGTCCCAGCCAAGAAAATTTCAGTGATGCCAAGAAGATGCTGGAAGCATGGATTCCACGAGAGGCATAACCAGGGCTCCCAGAGTCAGGGAGAGGGTCTGGCTCTCCCTTCCACAAGCCACGTGGTCATGGAAGTCCAGTCTAATATAAGACACTGGAAAAGGTCACCACCAAAACCTAGTCTACAAGGGTATCTACTATGTCCAATGAAAAGGGAACAAGCCAATAATTTATTTCAGGTGACACAGGTGTCATAAAAGGGACCTCACTAAAAAACTGTTGGCTCATGATTCAAATGAAGAAAGTCTCTTAAAAATGGTACCCTAATACTACATGGGAGACACTGGGCTCGTGACCAAGTCAGGCTGTTGGTCTGGGGTGTGGCCAAGGTGTCCTCGTGCTGGACAGTCACACCCATACCTCATTCCCACAGGTAAATAAGACATGGCATTTAACGATGCAATGCGGCAAATAAAACAGGCGACATCATGTGACACATTCAGAGCACAGAGAAGTCCTCAACAACATTCCAGGCAATTACTTGCCAAACAGCAGGTCAGTCCTATTCCTGAGAAACAAAGACACAGTCGGGCTTCCCAGAGTGGGGAGCATGACAGCATCAGGGTGACGCTGGGGATGGGGCCACTCCAGCAGGTGTCTAGGATGCTGTTGTCCATGTGTTCACAACCTGGGAGAGGACAGAGGGAGACGCTGCAGGTGAAAACACACGTCAGGGACCTCGCTGCCACTCCACGGAACGTGACTCCTGGGACCCTGAGAACCTTGAAGCTACAAAAGCTAGGTGCGCTCACTGCCCCCCAGAAATGAGACCATCCTTTGCCTGCCCCGGCCCCTCAACTTGCCCTTGGGTGCCCATCTTCCACTCCTGATCGCTTTCACGTCATTCAGGCAACAAATGCATCCTGACCTTTAAGCTGACATTTCCTGTGACACTGAATTTGTATTTCAGTTCAGGATGAACATTAGGATGGAATAAGGATGTATTAATAACATGCTCTGCAAATCACACAGTATTTCATGGGACTCTCACCAACAAAATCAAACCCCATTGGGACATTATCCATGCATCTATTGTCCTTGCCCCTCCTGGAAGGTTCTTGTGCAATTTCTAATGGCGCTAACTCTAAAAAGATGTGTATTTTCACTTGTGATTTTATTAAGTCTTGGTGAGTACCAAGAGACAACTGAACTCCTGGGTTAAACAGTAACCTCAAAATAATCACACACAGCACACAACAGGTTTAATGAAAACATAAATAGAGCAGTAAGCAACATGCAAGAATCCAATCCACCAACATAGCCAAGGAGGTATCTGAAAACCAGAAGAGAAGCCTTCATGCTCTTACCTGCAGTCACAGTCTCTTTGGTCCTTGCTTATGGAAAATGCTTGTGAGATAAAGAGAGAAAAAAAAGGAATGCTTGAAAATATTTGAACAATTTTCATTCACTGACATCACGTGAAAGGGGGTCAGAACCAACTTGTACTTTTGTCTACCCACTAGTTTTAGCAATACCCTAATTCATGCATCTGGAAATAAAATTCAACATTCTCTTGTCATTAGACCCATAGTATTTGCAGCCAATTCTACTTCCTAATCCACTTGCCTTTTATACCTTTTTATTTGCCCCCGCCTGCCCGACTCCCTTCCATCTCCCCCCTTATCCATGCACCATTAATGGATTCATTCGTAAACATTTAATATTTAAATGAACTTAAGAGTGTAGAGATTATACTCTGTAGATAACATCACATTCTATAGTGAAAAGCAGGCAAGTGTAGTCCACCATAATCAACACTGTGTCAAAAACGAAGCCTTTTAATACCTTCTAGGGTATATCATTGGCCAGCACTCTATAATTTGACAATGCTTTCTGGAATTCATATCTGGTTTTAAAATTTTAAATCTTCCCCAAAAAACTGGATTCCACAGCAAAGGGGGCAGAAATAAACAAACAGTACGCCAGGTGGTACTGATGATTCTTACCAGCACTTTTGAAGGAAAACTCCACAGAGTGACACACAAGACTAGAATTTGGGTACAGAACTGTCAGCATCTAAGAGGTCTCACTTCTTAAACTGGTACCACCTCAGTTAAAACTGTGAAAAATATGGAGAAATTGTGATATATATGCATAACCAACATAAATCACAAAGTAAAATTCCCTTTGATCCAAAACTCCTGAAAATCCCCTATTATTACAGAATACAAAGATTGTTTATTACTAGGGAAAACTTATTCTGGTCAGGCCCCTGGAGTTGGTTCTACTGGACAAAACTGTTTTCAGCCCTGGATGGCTTCAGCTGCCACCGAGGACTTGAGGAATGAGGCCAGGGAGTTATAACACAACTTAAATACGATTTTTTCTTCATCACATTTTACATTCTACAGTCCCCAACATCGGATTCCGCTTCATTCCGTCACACATCTGGGATTGCTCAGGTGACACCTGAGAAGCTCATTTTGTATTGGCTGCATACTAAATCAATACCCTTAAGATCGCTTCCTCCTAACCCCAACCCCCAATAATTGCAGATTAACTTTCATGGACTTTGTGTTCCCCATTATCTTAATTACGTTACTCTGTATTTACGTGCCACTAACATGTTTCCAGTGACATGTGTTTAAACATTTGGAATCCACAGTCATTTCCTCTTCCATTTCCACTCCATACAACTTGTCATATCCCATCAGGATAACCTGCTAAGAATATTGCTGGAATGACCACCAGTATTACTACAGAAACCAAACAAGGCCATGTGATGAGCCTTTTAGGTGAATCATAGGCCTTTTGGGTGAATAATAAGGCACTTAATACTTTAGAAGTCTAAGACAAAAGAATACTTTGGCATCACTTTACTGATGAGGAAACTGAGCCCAAAAGTTTGAAGCTATAAAGCAAAATGCATGAAAATAACAG
>VMDR010033322.1:0-11400 GCA_007922815.1 Macrotus californicus
ATGAGTTATATGGCACTTACATTTTAAAGCATCTGATACATATTTTCAAATTTTTTCATAATGGTGTTGGACATTTTACAGGCTGTGTGACTGAGTAAACTATTTAATATTCTCTGTTCTCAGACATTCTCCTGCTTCATCTTCAAGTAGGGTTCAAAACAGCACCTATATCACAGGGCTAGCACTAGATTAAAATGAGAATATATATGCAAAGCATTTATGACAGCTCTTAAGCTATACGTAGCACTCAATAAATATTAGCTATTTTGTTAGAACTTGATCCTGAATACCAGTATGTGTCTGCTCCTAGTACTTTATTCTGCGTGGCACTATGTGTCTTCCTCCTAGCTAATTTAATAGACCAAAAAAGTATTATCACTTCTTTGTTAACTTGTAGCTCTCTGATTACAGAAGAATTTGAATGCTTTTCTTGCATTGCCTCATTTACATCTATCTAAGTATAAGGTGCTATGATTGTCCTTACTTATCAACTAGAGTGGATAGGCTAATTAAATCTCCAAGGTCACACAGAGAGCAAGGGGCAGTATCAGGATTTGGCCATCCATTGGACCAACTCTTGGGCCACTGTTTGCTTGTTTACAAGGTAGACAGAAGGAAATTTACTTATCCAGGCCTGGATTATTAGACATTTAGCTAGTTTACAATTATACACAACTACCAATGACTGAATATTTTTGTGAAGCGGGCTCACCTCTGCCTTGGCCACCAGCCCCTTCCAACAGTGTCTTCTTGGTTCTCAAACACATTAAGCTTGACTCCTGCCCCAAGAGCTTTGCACTTAATAATGTCCCTTATGCTGGAACTACCTATCCTCTTAGAGGGCATAGTCTGTTCTTTCATTCCATTCATCTCTTTGTTAACTATTGTTTCCTTTGAGACACCTGCTCCGGTCTCCCCCCTCCATTGTCTGTCTCTTTTCTCTGACTCATTTTCTCTTCAGCACTTATCAATAGTTGATATTATTATATATTTAACCATGCATTTCTCACTAAAAATTAATTTTCATGAGGATAGGGTTCTGGTCTTCCTTGCTCAGTTTTGTTTCCCTAGTACCCTAGAATATGTCTGTTTTGATGAAAGATGTTTAGCTGATATTTGTCAAGTGAATGGATAACAGAAAATTTCCCCAGATGTCCAAGTGTTTGCGATGATGGTTAGAATCCCTATGTTGACAGGTCGGACAATATAAGGTTCTTAGCACATTCTGTGCAATCCATTCCAAAAAGAGTTTGCACTGGTTTAAATTTACACCAATAATATAGGAAACTGCCTCTTTCGCTGTTCCCTAGACTGACTGGATCTGACCCAACCATGACAGTCAAGATTCTAATATCCTGATGAAGGAAAGCCAGGCATGCATCCCTTTCCCCCAGAGCTCTGGCCTAAGGGGGATACTGGTTTTTCTTTGGCAGAGGATGTTACAAGTCACACCCGCTGCTTCTTACTTTCTTATTTACACTCTTTCTTCTCCTGAGCATTATAAACAGTCTTGGGGAAGTGTTTGGAGAGAAATTGAGATCATAGAATAAAGTCTGTGCTGGTTTAAAGCATAAACTTTAGCGTCATTGGGGCTGGGATTCAAATTGTACCTTGCTCTGCCCAGGAACTTTCTGGGCCTTGAGTTCTCCAAATCAGGGATTGTAATCCAGTGCCCACCTTACAGATTGTTGTCAGAAATAAATTCAGTCATGTGTGACTTTTGCAGTAAAATGGCAGGTTTATGGTAAGCCTACAATTTACTTAAAAAGACACAAACAAACAAACAAACAAACATGCATTCCAAAGAAACATCTGAGCAATTTCTTCAGATCCAGCCAGTTCTCGGACAGTGTGCCTGATGGGGAGACATGGTAACCTTTCTCTGTTTGCAAAGCTGGCAGGAAGGGCAGGGGGATCAGTGGTTAACTGTCCTGGTCACTTTTGGCAATGGGGCAAGAATGTTGCAACAGTGACAAATGGCTGCAAAATGAGAAGTCAGTGAGGCTTGACAGCTAAAAAAGACCTCAAGAATGGACAGAGAGAGGAAATGGGGTACTAGCTGTAGTGCTGACTCGGTAGTCTTTTAATAGAGCTATATTCCCGGAAAGAGCTTCTGTGGTATAGCAGTTCCCCGAATCCGCACCTCGAAACATTTCAGCAGCAGTCTTTGAAAGCAGCTTTCCCTGGCTGGTGACAGCTCATGTGGAATAATCTCTTTTGTCAGGGTTATAAGGCTGAGTTTCTCTGACCAACAACAGTTCTGGCTAATATTTATTAAGAACTTAACTTTGTGACATATGATTATGAAGCATTTAAAATACATTCATTCATTGAAGATATAGTTCCTACATCTACTATGTCCCAGGCATGATTCTGAATGCTGGGGATATAGCAGTGGACAAAAGAGACAAAATCCCTATCATTGCAGGGTCTTCAGTGATCTTCAGTATTCCCCTACTGACTCTAACAGCAATTCAGTTTATTCTTTTTAGGTTTTCCAGATACATGGTCATAAAACATAAATAAGGAGAATCTTAACTCATTCTTTAATTTGAGCTTTTAGTTTCCTTCTTTTGAAGTCAATCCTGTCCAATGACATTGGGGCCGGGAAGAGCTGGCTGCCGTTGGAGGGGTTGACATCAGATGGACTAGACTGTGGGGAGAGATGGGATGCAGAAGCTGGAATCCACATAAAACCAGAGGGCATGGGATCTGCCACTAAGATCCTGGAACATGGAAATGAACTGTTACATGGTTTGGGGAAGCTTGGATGCCTTGGAAAATGGTCTAAACACAGAGGGTGTCTGTGGTGAGTCATGGAGCTGGGGACTATTTCAGCTGTGGTCCCTGTGATGCATTTTGCATAACTCGACCATCAGGTTTTCTACACTGTATCGCAATCATTTGTTCAACTGTCATTCATATTTTTTCGGACATCATCTACTCACCTGGACAGCAAGCTCTTTGAGAATAGAAATTATGCTTTTTACCTCTCCATATACCCAATTGCTAGCAGAATACCTGATAAAGTGTAGTCTTTTGGCAACTACTGGTTAATGAATTACTAAATGGCTAAATGTATGAATGGATGGATGTATAGACAAAGCCATGCATTTTGTTGGACATTGAATGAATGAGAAGGCAGAGTCGTGACTCCATTGAGCTTTTCACGCCCCAAACGGAAGAATGGAATGATGTGGAGGCCTTACTTCTCCTTTCCTGGGTTCAGAGTTGAGGCAGCTAGTGGGTCAAATGAGCTGGCTTAATTCCTCTGTCTGATTTCCTTTCTCTTTCAGGATTGATGGTGTGGTAGAGACAGGATTTAGCAACAATGTCTCCTTTACATTTTGCTGAGGAATGGTTATTCTTCTGGGGGCTGATTTTTTTTTTCTCAAAAAGAACCCTAAATGGGTTTGTTGATCTCCTTCACTAACAGTACTATCCAAAGCTGTTGGTCCTTTTTGGGGAATAATGCCAGGTTTATTCAAAGGTGGGGCATCAGCTATGGGGATAGTGGCCTATTTTCAAAGATCATCACATACTGATTTTGCAATTACTTGACTATCTTTGGATAAATAAACAAATTTTTATATAAATAAAACGATGCTTAAATTGGGGTCTCATGTGTTTTATCAAACAATAGGTTTACCTGATTCCATTTAGTCATTTTTTTTTCCTCTAGAGAGGCCAAATCATTGAGACCCTTTAGCACTTTGTAGGTTTAGCCTCCACCTGTGAGATGGGGATACGGATTCTATTTGGTATGCCCACTGTGACTGACCGTCAATGGTTGTGTTGTGCTGTGGATTGCTGTGTTTTGAAAGATACTGAGGTTGTATCTGGGCTTAATGCAAAAAACTCTACTATGGTTGTAGAAAGAAGGAAGTGTGGCTCTGTTTATTTATATTGTGTGTTCTAACACTTGAGGACAGGAAATGTTTCCCAACTCAGTATCACCCTTCTCCCCGTCTTTTGGCTGCCTTGGCCCACGGTAATGTCATTCGTAGACCTTCAGCATGGCCTGTCCAACTCATCCAATCACAGCCTCCTAAGGTTTTTCAGTGAACTGGTCAAGCATGCATGTTTTGTCTCCACAAGCGGATGGTAGAGGAAGTGTGTGTCAATGGAAGTCTTTAATAAACTCGAAGGGCTCAGAATCCACGCTTTGCCATCTAATGCTGTGTTCACTGGGGGAAGCCATTTAACCTTTCTAAGACCTAATTTAGTCCTCTACAAAAAATATCTCACATAATTAAGAAGATTAAGTGAGATAATACAAGTATTTAGTACACAGTGGGGTCTCAAAGCTTGTTGTCATGGTCACCTTGAAGGCATAGAATGACTTCCAGCCTTGTAAGACATTGTTTGAATGGCAATTGGGAGCAGAGAGGAAATACTGCCCAGGAAAGAGCAGTTTCATTGACGGTCTTTGATTATCCAGGTTCCTTATATAAAGCCATTGGTAGTGTGGTAAATAATTGTTGTTGTGTATTCTGGTTCCACGGGTACAACTGTCCTGATAAGGAAGGGAATGTATTAGGTTGTCTTAACCAAGTTCCATTAAGCATGCAATACTTAAAAAAATCTGAGTCTGTGCTTACTAAACTGTTGGTTTTGATTTCTGCTCTTGTACAAGGATAAAATAGTCTTATGATGAGGACATGAATGTTCTGGTCACCATGACAATTATTCGTACCTGTAATTTATTAAATTGGCAAAGGTAGAACAGGCTGGTCATGAAAATGTGACTATTACAATTTTTGTAACAAAATTCCTCATGACAAATTATTCAATTGTCATTGTAGCAGTCTCACAAATGAGGCTAAGGCACAGCTTTCAGTGAGAGGTTTTCGTTTTAAAATAAATCTGCAAAGATGTGGACAAGAACCTGAGCTATGGTGAATTTATTAAGATACTAAATGCAACACTGAGGAATTATGCAGGGCAGACGGTTGCCTTTTCCCCTTGGTGAATCCCACATAGACATTGGCAGGGTTTATTGAGATTCTTTTAAATGTCTACAGGTCAAAACTCTGTGAGGTCGTGGTGTGTGAATTCGTAGACTGTGAATTTGTTGTCTCTCTGTGTTATTTTCTCTCTCTGGAGCATATTTCTCCCATCTTCTCTCCCAAGTGTGTGAGGATGTGAGAATCACAATTGATAAGGGATTCAGTGCTCCAGGGATACTTTGGGAATACAGTGGTGAATAAGATGGGCAAGTTTTGCTTTTATGAAGCTTACATTCTAAGAAGATGGATCTGGAAGTACTTTATATTTTCAAGAATGTTCTACAAAAGTAACTATTATTAGAACAACTCTGATGACTCAGTTTGAATGTTGGATCTTTGATACTATCTCTGGCTCTCCCAGGGAATCTGAAATCCTTTCTGGGCTTCCCCCAAACCCCAAACTCCTTTTGAACAGGATGATCAAACTCCATATTTTGATTATCTACATGTCTCTCTTCTCCATTACTTTCTAATTTTATTAAAGGCCAGAATTCTGCCTGGTTCTTATTAAATCATTGGCATCCAGCACAGTCTCTGGAAACATAGTAGATGCTATCATATGTTTGCAGTCAAGTCAGGGTGAGATTTCAGTCCTATTATGGTCAATGATCCAACTATTTTCAAATTGTGCCAACCAATCACCATTTACCTTCAGAAGGAACAAATAGTATTGAAACTTTACTGAATAAAGCTGAGTAAGGACCTGACTGCCCTTACTTCTGGCCAAAGCTGGAATGAAGTAGGTAACTTAGAACTGAGGGCAATGTGGAGCTTATTACTGCTATTGTCACCCATATACTACTGCTCAGACACTAAATTCAAACATGAAGGTTAGGACATTCATTTGTATCAAGAATAAGGGCAAGTCCAGGCACCAAGCAGATCCTCAAGTCCAAATACCCATCTGGCCAGATAAAATGAATGGAAGAGAGAGAAAAAGGAACCAATCAACCCTGTGAATGGCCAGCACTGCCCTGGGTCTGAGACAGGCAGCCTGAAAGACCAGCAGTCTTTGGGTGGTCATTTTATCAGCCATCACACATAACTGCAAAGCACACCAGTTAATGGCTCTGAGAGTCACTGGGTCAGTTAGCCAAACTTTCTTGCCAGTGCTGGATCCTTCTAAAAGGACCACTTGAGAGTCTCCTGGCTTTACCGGTTTCAGGATATTTGGTCACTAATTTTAGCAAAGCCACAGTAGTGGCAACCAGCTCTGTGTAGGCTCCTACCAACTTCACATGGCCCAATGCAATAGCCCCTCACCTGAACTCATCACACCTCCTGCCCCGTGGGTTCCTATTGAACCTGAGGTCCTGAGGAACACGAAGCTGGAAGATCGATTCTTTCTCCAACCTCTCACTGTGCTCGGATGCAATTGTTCATACAGCCTCTCTTAGCACAATCCCCAAAGACTGATGTATCAGTTGTGCTTGACCCAAATGGTGGCCAGCTCAGGAATGGTGTATTGGCTCTTCCTCTCTTCTTTCCTTAAACTTTGGGGAGATGTGAAAAAAGCAAGTCTCACATGGGAAAAGAAGACTAGCTTACCCTCCCCCTAGAGATGGTTAATTAATTAATGATGAGACCATTATTTAATGGAGTTCCCAAACTCATCTGTACATTAGAATTGCCTGGGGATCTTTAAAAAATTTGAAAGCCCAGGCCACCCCTAGACTATTTCAGTCACAATCTGTGGAGATTTGATATACCCAGGCAGTACTTTTTTGAAGCTCCCCAGTGATTCCAGTGTACAGACAAGCTAGGGACCACTGAGCTAAATGATAGCAGACTTAAACCAAAAATAAATATTCCACTGCAAGTTTTAATTGGGACAAAATGGTTCAAAAATTATGGAGGGAATATGGGTTTGCTATCTTTGAATATGATATAAGGAGAAATATATTGACCACTGACTTAAGGAAATTCTGTGGAAAGGAGACAAGGAGCGGAAATGTCTGCAGAAAACCCGGAGGCACCGCAAGATAATGTCTGTCATCAGGTGCCTGCTCAGGGCGACCTTTGGCATGGACAAAGGAAGGGCTGATTGAGAAATCTAAGTGCCTCAGGGTATCTGTGGCTTTCTATAACATTTGGAAATGCCCGTTTTCACTCACCTTCTATACTTGGCATTCAGAAAAGAAACTTTCATTAAAAATCAATTGATAAGATCTCTTGGCCAGGTCATCTGCTTTCAAGTCTCCATGGTAGCTGGCTGTTCTAAAGAAGACATTTTAAAGCTGAATGTTTAAGAGAGAGAGACAGAGGGAGAGAGAAGTAAAATAGAGAGTTTGAAGATGGTGTTTTATATTTGTGGACAGGTACTTTTGGGAGAAAAGAAGGCCATTTTATTCACTGTACTGTCTTTATGGAACTCTGACCATGGTTACAATTTGTCTAATAATGAATGATTCAGATACAAAGAATCCACACTATTCAGGAATATCTGACTTCCCCAGTTATTGAGTTTGGGAATTAGCATATAAGTGAAAGAATTTGAGCTTTAAAGTCAGTAGAAGCAGAGCTCAAATGTAGATACTTTCTCCCCTGCTTATCAGACTTGTAACTGTGCAAAAATTAACCCAAAATTTAGCTTTGTTTTTTAGCTTATTTGATCATTAAAAAAGTGGCCAAGTACGAACATACAATAGGATTGTTAGGAAGACAACTTGAATAGTGGGAATAAATTGGTTCAGTATGTAGTTCAACTAAGCAATAGTTTGTTCCCTTGTTCCTTTTTTGTTATTCTTTTCCCCACTCCCATGCCTCGTAAAAGTGACTTGATGAACTTGCAAAGTTGTCATTGAACAATATGATCTGTGTACCACTAAATATAAAATTATGTCTTTTTTATGTTGCTTACAATAATATCTCAGCTTCATAACTGTAATGTGCAGTAGGATAGAGTAAAAGAAGCACAGTGCCTGGCACAGGTACTTTTCAATAAATGAGTGAAAGAGTATTGTGTTGGGACTTCAGAGACAAAGGGTCAAGTTCAATGACTACTAAACAGTGAGACATTGAACAAGTCATTGTCTCTAGGCCTCATTTTCCTAAGTTGAAAGATGAGAGAGTTGGAGAAAATGATTTCAACTGTTTTGTTTAGCTCTAAAATGCTGAGATTTTTTAATATGTGAGCACTGTGTTCCCTCTGACTGTACCTTGTTCATCTTAGATGTGGTTGTAATACAATTCATCTCGTTATATTGCCAACCAGGTGTTTGCCCCCACATTAGGCATGCCCCATCTTCGATGTGGAAGGCAGTAAGAGTAGAGAGGTTCCCAGCACAGGCTTTGGAGCCAATGTGCCTCACTATAATATCAGGTCCTTCACTTCCAGGTGGTGTGACCTTAAAGAAGTTCCTCAGCCTTTTTGTGCCTCACTCTTCTCATCTGTTCAATAGGGTTAATGATATTAGCCTTTGCCTTACATGGTTGTTAGGATAATTAACCAAAATAATCCTTATGTAGCACAGAGCATACTCAATAAGTGTTAACTCTCAGTCCTCAGTTTTATCTTTATCCAGCAATTAGCCCAATGTCTGGTAAGTAAATATTTATTGAGCGTATGAAGGAATCATTTAAAAATATGCCTGCTGAGTGAATGCCTTATGCAAAATATGTAGTTTCTGATATGAAGGACTTGATCAGATTACCAAGACTCAGGAATTCCTGGCAATTCTGAAAACTCATGAGTTTGGAAGCCACATAAGAAGCCAAGAGCAGTTTGTCGTGGTCCCATCTGGAATAAGTGAGCAATAAGGAAAAGGCTTGAGATTCTCACTCCTGGCCATTTCACCCACGTCTGCTATCTTTTTTAGGCTTGTCTTAATAAGAGGCTCAATGCAGGGAGGGAAAGAGAAGTCTTCATTAGGATGGAACTGTGAGACATGTCTTTCCTGAATTTTTTCTCCCCATCCCTAACCCTTTTCTCCCAGTTCATTTAGTTACCAGCTGTTCCACAGCTTATTCACCAGTGTCAACTTCCAGTCTAAATATGAAGGCTCATGAACATGTGCCTTTTGGAGGAGTTAGAAAAAGTCTCTTAGAAACCATGTTATAGAGATATAATTTAAATTCCATGTAATTCGCATGTTTAAAGTATACAACTCAATGATTTTTGGTAGATCACAGCATTGTGCATTATCACAATCTACTTTAGAACCTTCTCAATGTCCCAAACAAATCCTATCTATGCTCGTCAGCAGTCACTCCCCGTCTTATGCAACAACTGTGCAGTCTCTCTAATCTTTTTGTGCAGTGCTCCAGGAATGTAAACCCTCTGTAAGTCATCCAGCATTTACTGAAACTACTAGGAGAGAGATGCTCTTCCAGGCTTTAGTGATAGGGAGCCAAAGAAGAGAGACGAGCAAGCAATCCAGTTATCCGGAACCGTATGTGCTGTACTGGGTTCCACAGATGGGCCCCAAATTAAAAACAAAGCAGGACAAAACCCATGTTGGTAACAGAAGGGAGCAGGAAGACATATTTGTGATATTTCTACTTGGTGCCAGGCTCTCTGCCAGATCGCTCTGCTAATCAGCAGTGGACTGGCGTATGTCAGACTTCAAAGCCTGTATTCTTTAAAAGAGAGCCTGACGGATAAAAACTTAGTTGAATAAGACTATTAGATGTTTCACTTTAGCCAGCTGTGAAAATCTCTGGATTTGCTGGCTCCCAAGCCAGCTGTCTCCTAAAACATTACTTCCTGTTGTTCTGAACAAAAATATACGGTAAACAACCCCAAGACCTTTAGTCATCAGTCGCCAATGTAAATGCTTTTCTGCCCTGGATACAGTAGGCTTAACCAATGGCATCTTTGTTAGTGGAATTATGGGGGTGGGACTGGGGAGATGAGAGTCAAAGGGTAATTAAAGTGACTTACATTTCTCTTTTTCCCTCCCATAATCCTGAGGATTTAAATTCTCCAACAAATCAAATTCAGTTTGAGTTTGGAGCTTCTTACATGAAAAGCCAGGTTTAAAAATAGCTGTTCATGCTCCGATGACTGTAAACAAACATTGGAGAATGGAGTCGAATCAAGGGCAACAGACATTACGTATCCTTGCAGGAATGTGGATTTTAATATAAACGGAGTAACCTTCGTGCATATGTGCTGTGCCTTCACTCAGTGTTGCCAGCAGAGTTCTTTGGGAGAAGAATCATCATAAAATGTTACAGCTGAAAAGGGCTTTAGAAATCATATAGACTCACTGCTTCATTTTAGAAATGGGGGAGCTGAGACCAAGGGAAGGGTAGCCATTGTGTATCTAGTTGGTGGCAGTGACAAGGGAAAAATCTAGTTCTTGAACATCTCTAGTAATAATAAAATATATGGAAATGCATTGATACACCTGTGAGTGCATTTCCTGATTACCTGTGATGCCACATACTATGGCTCAGGGCAATGGCTTTGGGGCTGGGAACCTGAACTTAAGTTTCAATTCTGCTATTTACCACATGATAAGTTTAATAATTTACTTTTCTGAGGAGAAAAAAAGATCATAGTATCTTTTACATCAAATTGTTGGAATGGTTAAATAGGACATATAAGTAATTCTTTAACTCACAGTTGATGTTTAATGAAGGTCCTCTTTATTTTCTTCCCACTCCTGCTTTTCTCTTCATTTAGGATGTTTTACATGCATCCCCACATTTCTTTGAGTCATTAAGTAGATCAATTGCTATTTTCTGAGAAACATAATGTCCCTTCCACAATGTGGACCTGGACTGATCTTAAATCATCACTGTCAGTTGCTCTAATTTATTACATGTCTACTATATTCCAGGCACTTTATATACATTATTTCTGATTTCCATAACATCATTGAAAACTAGTTATTATCTTTTCCTCTTTATGGATAAGTAAAATGATGTTCAAAGAGGATAATGAACAAACTCAAGATCCTACATCTTGAAGTCAAGTTCTTTAAGCCCATACTTTACCTCTGTACTGATGCTGTCTCACAAAGGCTATGATTACAACCTGTTTATCCTTTTAATATTCACCGTAAAATCCAGGAAAAGTTTAAGGGCAGAAGAATGATCAATTTTGGAATCTGAGTACAGGATTCAAACCATAGCTCTACCACATAGGAGCAATATGGCAATATTACTTAAATTCCCTTTGCTCCCTATTCCTCCGTTGCAGTGGATTGATAATAATACTTATATCATCAACAAAGACAATGCAGTGATGATTGAATTAAAAATAATGTGTGCAGAATTCTCAGCACCGTGCTGAAAATAAATGTCACTCTTTACAGCATCACCTACCTTCCACACACTTGGTCTATGGAGTTTAGAACATTATTCCTACAATGACTACAAGGAAGAAAAGTGGAATCCTCCCCACAATATCAGTCCTGATTTGACTGCCACCTGCTCCTGTTAT
>VMDR010033323.1:0-11399 GCA_007922815.1 Macrotus californicus
CTTTGCAACAGCATGGATGGAACTAGAGAGCATTATGCTAAGTGAAATAAGCCAGGCGGGAAGGGAGAAAATACCATATGATCTCACCTTTAAGTGGAACCTAATCAACAAAACAAACAAGCAAGCAAAATATAACCAGAGACATTGAAATAAAGAACAAATGGACAGTAACCAGAGGGGAGGTGGGAGGGGATAATGGCGGGAAAAGGGTGAAGGATTTTCAGGAACTATAAAGGACACATGGAGAAAACCAAGGTGGGGGTGGTAGAATCAAGGGAGTGAGGTGGGGATGGTTGGGGTGGGGGGCGGGGGGGTGGCGGGAGTGGTGGGAGGGAAATGCAGACAACTATACGTGAACAAGAAGATTTTTTTTAAATGAAAAAAATAAAAAGAAAATTATAAAAAGGAAATTTAAGTACCAGATAAGAGTATGGCCAGACAGTCTCCAAGGTTCCTTCTGACTCTGAAATTATATGACCCTAGAATGTATGAAGGGGATCTGTTTGCTTTTTGTCTCTCAGGTGTGTAAGTAATCCAAGGATCCTATAGGTTTAGCTCCCACCTTCTTGTAGTATTATGAAGAGCACTTAGCAAAGTCCTTTAGCATTCCCAAGGGCATTTTCTTCCTTCCTGAGAGCCTAGATAGCCCCCTCCAGTCATTTATTTGCTCAGCTTGTGTGCAGTGACCTTGAATTAACCTTGTTTATCCAGGTAAAACAGATGCCCTGAGAGCTGCCTGGTAGGCCCCATGGAGTTTCCAACTCAATGCTCCCTTACTTCTACAAAACCTGGCATTGCCATTTGCAGTTTTCCTCTGAGTAATCTGTACCCTCAGTGGAATGAACTGCTTTTACAAGGTGTGGGCTCTTGTCATTGAACTGTGTACGTGGATTAAATAGTCTCTCATTCATTTGACAAACCATACTCTTGTGCTTTCTACATGATAGGCACTGTGCAAACTATGGGGAATAGAGGAGCCCCTTGGGATCGGCCCTCCCTAACCCTAGTTCCCAATATTAGGTCTGTGATTGATAATACCTTGGGTCTGGATCTCTGTGTAGGCAGTGGTACGACTGACAGGTCATTCCTGAATGTGACAGAGAGAAGCATCACTGCTGAAGCCAAGTATGATGAAATGAAATGGGATGCAGTGTCAGCAGTAAGAACACATGAGATAATGTCCCTCCTACCAGGTATATATCTATTTCTGACATTTTTTTCAGCTGCTCTGAGAGGCTTAGCAATAAATTGCCCAAGAATGCCTGTGACCAAGCTTTGTCATGTCTTTATTAAATAAAGTCAATCATTTGGACTCTGTTATGGGACTCATCTAGTCCTCCCTGCAGGTCATCTAAGTAAGCATCCAATTCAAGTTTCTCCAGGAAGGCTGTGGTGCCCACCGCCAGCCATTGTGCCCTCTGACTTCCCTCACAGTAGACGGCCCATTATATGATTCCTAATGAGAACAGAGCTGGAACTGCACTCATAATAACAAATAATAATAACCGTGGCACACACTGTCTACCGATACTCAGCACCATCCCTACATTTCTGATCTCTCTCCTGCAAGGACGGAAAGTCTAGAACCTGTTTTACCATACTGTATTTTCTCCACAATTTTTCCTTAACCGATAAAGTGTTTGCACAAGATTTGTAAAACATAAAAGAGCAAGAAAGCCATTATTTTCTGCTATGTGCAGGCACATGGGCATTGGCAGGTAGAGCATTTTTCCAGAAGCTTTGTGATGGACAGCTTGTAATCACCCCCTTCCATGATGCTGGCAGCTGAGGCCCCAGGCAGTGGCTGTCCCATTGTTCCCGAACATCGGTGTGTTCTGAAACCCAGCAGTGGCCTTCCTAATCTTCTTGCCCTAGGTCCTTCCAAGTTGTGTAAGCCTCTTTCTGTGTTAAATTCCTTCATGTCTGAAATTCCTGAAGTGGTTACTGTTTTCCTGACAAATCTGCATGGCAGGCTGTCATAACTAACTCACAAAATAACTCACTTATTAAATGATGCTATTTGTCAAACACTCTTCTAAATGCTTTATAAGTACTTTCTTGTTTAACCCTTATAAGAAATAATTAGCTCCATTTATTATGTGGAGAAATTGGGAACAGAGATATTAAATTCTTCCAAAAAAGTCATATATAAACTGAGTAGAAAAACTGAGGGGAAGTAAAGGGTTTCTGAAACCCCAGCAGAGCCAGTGAGGATGAACTATCCTGTGCAGAGGTACCTGGAGGAGGTCCAAGGAACACCGGCTCCAGCAAAGTATGATGTAGTGATTGGATGTTTCAGAAAGAGGTACAAGGCCATCTTCAGGGGAGGTGAAATGGAAGAGCCAGATAGACAATCAAGTATTTAGCATCAGTGTGGCTGAGCAGCATGAAGCAAGACACCAACTGCTCAAATAGGATTCGGGGCCAGGACTGCAGATCCTAGCAGGGCTTGTGCAAACCAGAAGTCTCAGCATTGAGGGAACTTAAGTTCCAGGCAGGATGGACACGCTGAACGTCAAGTATGGGCAAAAAGACTGGGACGGAGTGATCTGAAGTGGTCAGAACAGGACAATGCCTAGCGGAAAGTAGAAAGCCCTCATACTGTGAAATGAGATGACGTGCCTTCACCGGTTCTAGGTAGTACTCCCAAAACCATCATGAAATCAAACCAGGATTATTTTCAGAGACTAGTGGGGAAATAGACTTAGAGATGGACATCAAGAGACCTCAATTTTGGAGTTTGTAAAAGTGAAAAGACAGAAGTTAGACAATTTATCATTACCATATCATGCTTTGTTCTTTTTGTTTATCTCTTAACCATTGCATTGTACAAAGAGCCATGGCTATACAGAACCACGGAGTGAAAGCAAGGGTGTTTTAGGTAGGGTTACCTAAAAATTTATTCAAGTAGTTCATTCAGTAAGCTATCTTGGGAGAAGGGAGTGAATGAAGTGGGCCAAGAAAAGGGGGAAAAACAAACAATCTCATCTAGAGATGAGCTTCATTCTGATATCACAGGACAATTTGCACCACAAAGTTAGTCTCACCTGGAGGCAAGAGGGCTGGCCTTTCATATGACTATGCATGTGAGTCTTCTACCCCCCAAACAGGGATAGCCTCCAAGGCTACCCTTTCTATCTTAGTCACCTTAGTCTACCCTTTTTATCTAAGTCAATTCTCCAAAGAGAAAGCTGTGAACTACTCTCAGCCAACACTCTCAGCAGGTGGGTTATGGGTGCACTGACTGATTAAATATATCCACGCGAGCCACTGACAGTACCCACTATAGTTATGCCTTGCACCACTTAGATCCATTTGTTTCTTCCCTTAAGTTCACTGCCTCTGAGTACAGCTTCTCAGAATTCTCATTGGTCTCAATTTATTGGAGAACTTATTGGAGGATGGTTAACTGGAATGAACTACATCCACTGCTGTATAATGATATTCATCATCCATAGCTTCTAATATTCGTGCTAGCTTTCCCTCCCCATGGGCCAGCACTAATACTATTCTAGGTGTCTTGTGTTATGATTTGCCACAAATTCTTATGCCTAGGGTGTCTGAAACCCTGGTTTCTGTGCTTTTATCAACCATGGTTGCTCTATTTGTCAATTTGCAACTGGGCATGAAAGTACCGAGAGATACCTAAGAGGATCATCTCTCTGTTGGACATAATCTTCCTTGCCTTAATTAAATATAAGCAAGCCTACCATCTCATGATTATCCGGGTGAAATACCTCTGCCACTAGGATAACTTCTTTTTTGGGCTGTTAGCCAGCTAACTTGAGGATCCCAAAGTGACCAAATGGCAGCCATAGCTTTAGATTAGAATTAGATTACTGTGTCCCCTTCTGGGCTCTAAGACCTATAAAGCCACAGAACCAAAATTTACAGAAAAGGTTGCAAAATTTCGTAAATGGGAAATAGGACATCAAAATCATTGGTGCCACTTCTACTGCCACTCCTTGGTTCTCAGACCCAGGTATTCTACCTGTTTGGAACACAGTATCATACAATGCTTCGTGGTTTACGGTACATACTGACAGCACTCCTTCTTTGTATGGTGTCTCCTCAAAGCTGCTGTGGCATCAAGAGTTTATTTTCATTGCTCTACTAGGCCACAAGCTTCTGGGTGGTATGGTATGAGGAAGGACCAGTGGATGCCATAGCTGTATGCTCACAGCCCTATCTCTTTTACTATAAAGTAGATCCAAGCAATGTTATGTGGAATTCCATGTTGGTAGGTCAGATACTCTGTGAGGTCTTAGATACTGGTACTAACCAAGGTACTACAGACAGGCAAAGGCAAATCTACGTCTATATTTTGTGTTCACCCCAGTAAACATACATTACTGGCCTTTTCAAAATGCAAGAGGTCCAATCTGTCAATTTGCCACTTGTTGGTCTCTTTTAAGGACAACAGAATCAGGGTCTCTGTTGCTGGCAGGTTGAGTACTCAGCAGTAGTATTAGGTATATCAGCCTTGGTGAGCCCATGCACAGCCTCCTGCTCTGCCACCTTGACTAATCCATTTACTGGGTAGCTGGTGACAGAGGCTGGTTTACATCTACTGGCTATATTATATTAGCATGTCCATGGGGATGTTTAATCCTTTTCTACCTTGAATGTTTTCTGATGGGCAAGGACATGTGATCCATTTTTTTCCTACTTCAATGGGAACATCCTCATGGTTCTTTCCTAAGACTCCTTGTTCCCAGGTGTCCAACCTTGCTCTGAACAAGTAACTAAGCTATTCACTATTGCTCATAATTCTATGTATACCCCTTGTCACACAAAGTGGTTCAGTGCCCAAAGCTCTGCCCATTGTCCCTGTGGAACGATGATACTACTTTTGCATGCATAGGCAACATAAAGCACCTGGGAGGTCTGTCTCACTTTTCAGTAACATTTTGGAGTCTTCATGTATTTTCTTCTCACTCCCTTTCCTTTTCCCCCCTCTGTCACTTCTTTCAAATATATATATTGGAACAATTTCAACACACCATTGTCTTTTAGGGTCACTCCTGAGTGAGACTGCAGAGTGGCAGCAGTCCATGTATGGTCTGTACCTATATACAAAGCCAGGCCATTCATGAACCAAACTCAGTTTTTTCTTCCTTCATCAGCTAGTCATGTGCAATCCCCACCATGAGGGCCTAGGTGTGAGCTGAGGAAAAGCAAGAGTGCAAGAAGTGACATTTGGGCCTGGCTTCCTGCTCTGGAGGTTCACTGGATCCCTTCACACTCTCCTTGTCTTGATCCTAGATGTACCACTACTGTTTGATGAGGACCTGCTGCTGGGCTTACTTACCTGATGTGTTGGTGGGTTTGATAGAACACATCACTTGACCTACAGTTCTGGCCCCATGATCACTTAATAACACAGAGTCAGGGACCAGTTTCAATCAGAGCGCCCAAGCACGTCAGGAGAGATTTTAGAATGGTGTATAAGTGCTCTGCTGCAAACGGAAGACCCTGTTTCAGAACCATTAGATGCTGCTCTATGATTCTCCTGTTGGGTCTTTCCAGAGACACCACATGGTGTCCTTCTCAATTTTATTGCCCACCAAAGCTAGAAGCCTCATGTATCACCTGAAAAATGGGTTGTAAGAATATCGTGTGGAAAATGATGACTCCTAAATCCAAAGAGTGCTATTAAGGGCTGTAATTCTTTGTGGTAGAAGGAGAAAGGTGAAATAATTTCTCCTTTATTTTGTAAGAGATGTCCTGGCATAACCCAGACCACTAGGTCCCTAAAATCTTCAATGTGGCAGGCCTTGAATCTTTGTAAGATTTATCACCCATATTCTGCAGTGCATGTGCCTTTCCAAGGCATCCAAAACACTTGCTACCAAATGACTCTCAGGTCAAATTAACATGACATCATCAATTTCTGTAGACTAATGTGATGTTCTGAATTGTCCAGACAGTCCATGCCCCTTTGGAATATATTGTGACAGAGAACAGGAGAATTCATAGCCCTGGCACTACACCATGAATGCGTATTTTTACTTGTCTCTTGTGAATGTGAACTGCTTTTAATCATCCTTCTTGATGACCACAGAAATCAATGAATCTGCTGGATTAATAGCTTCATACCATATACCTAAATCTGTGTGTTAATGATCTAGTAAAGCTACCACATCTGTATACAGCTGCAATTGGTATTAATATTTGGTTATGTTTGGGTGACCCACTGTCACTTACCAGGATTCATTTGGATTTTGCAGGGTTTAACTGATGAAGCAAATAGGGATATGATAGGAACCATTAAACCTGAGAGTGGCATTTCTTCTGACATTCCAGAATGTGTTCTTATTTTTATTTAGTTGAGCAGGTGGTTTGGGGAGATTCAACTTGGCCTGTCTGATAATGGTTCTCACTGCACAAAACTAGAAACCATCATAGGGATCCTGTCAACTGCCAAATATGTCTATTCCAATCACACACTTGGGAATCAGGAAAATGATATGGTAAATCTGTGATTCCACTGGACCTATTGCTTAGCCTACCCTCTACATCCCTGTTCTATCAGAGAGGCTATGGCAGCAGATATTGATGTTAACTCAGATTCTCTATCCAAAAGTTCTCAAAAGATCTAGGTGTTAGCCTTCCCCAATGTATACACACTCAAGTAAATAGCTTTTAGGGAAAGGATTACAGTAGTTATTATTGGATACATTTGTCATGATGTTTCATAGTCCTCATCATGGGGACCTACCCCTCCTTCAATCCATGCCCTCTGAGTCTGAGAACTATGTAAGACATAAAAACTGAGTAAGATATTATGACTTTCCATTAAGGCAGCTGTCCTCAGCCTTTTGTTCGTCTATGTGTGATTCCTTAATTATATACATTAAGTAATACATTTGTTGGCTGTCTTTCTATCATGCCTTTAGGAACATTGTGTTCTATAACCATCTCTCCATACATCTCTGAGTCAGTCTCCCTGGCTGTCATTCCACTGGATGCCAAGTGCACCTACATCACTTCTGACTGCTCTGGGCTGCCACCTGTCCTCTGTTTTACCATGATCCTCTCACCTATTAGCAGTGGGGAGTTCAATTCCATAACAGGATCTTCTACTGCTAGGCCCAGTCTACCTAAAACAGCCAATAGGAG
This sequence comes from Macrotus californicus, assembly GCA_007922815.1. Taxonomy (NCBI): domain Eukaryota; kingdom Metazoa; phylum Chordata; class Mammalia; order Chiroptera; family Phyllostomidae; genus Macrotus; species Macrotus californicus. The sequence goes on from VMDR010033323.1 coordinate 7,123, forward strand.
ATTATCAGAGATGCTGGTGCCCTCCTTACCAGCACATTCCTTATCACCTGAAGAATAGTGTCCCCTAGGGTTTCGAAAGGACTATGGCTAGCTGATAGTATTTCCAGTCTTCTGTGGTTGTCCCATTCTAGTATATCTGCTTCTCTGAGATTTTTATTCCTCCTTCTGTAGTTCTCCACAGCACTTCTGACATCTCTGTTTTGTCTAATTTGGACCACCACTTATATCCAAGCTTTTGAGAGCCAGCACTCAAGGTTCTTGCATAGGCGCTAAGTCCTATGTAACAGGAGATTAGCTTTATATTCCCTTTCCCTTGAGACGTAGCATGGTTAGGATCCACTGACAGAAATACTATTCATTTCTGCCAATACATATTAGCCTAGTTTTATAGCTCCTTCAGCATAAAGTCCCTGTTCTATCTTAGCAGGATGGCTAGGTTATATCACAATTTGACCTTAATTATGCATATGTGGACCAGAGAAGTCAGGACAATTTCCAAGTCTTTAAAGGCCACAGAATGAGGATGAATGCAAAGTTTTATATGGCCCCTCTGTCACTGAAAACCCCTCATAATCTTTACGCAAGGGGCTAAGGTGGCAGTACTCTATTTCCAACAAAGTGAAAGAGGCTACTTTGTCTTCCCAGAGAGTTCCCAAGAATTTGGAGGTTCAAGGTTCTTAATGAATCTACTAATAATCTCCATCTCAAGTCTCAGAGTTTCACTTACTCCCTATGAGGGCCTTGATTTTGGCATAGAAGATATCTAAGCTGAGACTTTAGGCTTCTCTGAAGTTCTGCTCTCTTCTGAGTAAGTTTTCTTCCTGACCCTCAAATGTGCTTCCCTTCTAGCTGTAGGAGATGCGGACTCTTTAAACAACTTTCAAGTAAGTTTTCTCCTTCTCACTTTGCTTTAAATTGTTGATAACTAGATCTGAAAATGTCATATTCTTTCTTGAATGAATGGGTGAAGAACTACATAATTCCATAGTCCTTTGAGTTACTATTTCCCCCCACATCTCAAATGCCCAAGACTCTGCATGAGCCAGTATCTCTTGCACTAGTACCCATCCCAGCTCATCTCAGGTGAGTGGCTTAACAACTCCACCAGTGACGGGGGTATCACTGCCATCTGTCCAGTGAGTGATCCAACTTCACAATTCCACTGCAGGACCATGTGTGATGCAAAGTGCCTTGGGTCAAGAAGCAGAGCCCAAGAGGGGAAATGGGATTGCTCTTAAGAAGGAAAACAAAGGTCGTAGGGTCGGGGATAGGACACATGCTAGGCAAGAATGTGACCTCAGCTGAAGACAAGCTTAGATCTGTTCCCACAAGCGTACTCTCAGACTCAAACTGCACCAGTGTGGGTCCTACCTGTAGGCAAGTGCCACTGCCTGAGTCTGCAGTAGGTGAGGGGAGGTACATAGCAACTGCATTACATTCAGTCCATGGTGATTCTCTAGGGAAAGAACACCTGTGAACTGTAATCAGCCAGCCCTCATGGTGGCTGGGCCATGGATGTACAAGCAAGTAGAGGATATGGGATGGGCCCAACAGCATCCACTATACAGCAGAAAGTAGAATTCTGCTAAAAAAACTTAAAAGCTTCTAGTAAAATTATTTAGTTATTAATTGATTCATTTTTTAAAATTAAATGAGCAGTCATCAGTGCAGAGTAAATTCCTTTTTATTAAAGAGATGCAGTCTATGCTGACTGGCCATTTGGACTGACAAAGAATAGGTACACTGGGCTTTGAGAGCCTTTCCACATCCAAGAGGTTATTTCTGTACTTCTGTGAAGAGAAAAGGATTAGAAAAACAAGCGGTAGGAAAAGAGGCTGAGAGAACAAAAAGGAATCAAAGCCCTAGAGAAGAGGGTATTTAGCTGGAGTCGTCGACCATGGTAGACAGGTTTGGGAGTGCTCATGAACCCCTGAAATTGTGTGCGAAACTCTGTGTGACAGAAAGTATGCTTTGACTAGGAAAGCAGTTCGCTTTCTTCAGAGACTCAAAAGGGCTTGTGATATAAAGAGAGTTCAATGAGAGCAAGGGGGTCCTGCTTGGAGAGGGAGAAATTTCTCACTGGGAACTCCCCTTTCTCTTTACGTATGTCCTGGCTGGGCTTTCCTTCTACTGTTTCGAAAATGTATTGATTGAGTTTCTGTAAGAGGAGACTGAAATTAAAATGTCAGAAAATAAAGATTGCACCTAATATTCTGCTACATAGCTTATAAGTTGTAGGCTGAAATTTTGCAGGGCTAGTCCTTAATAAAGAAAAGGAGACCAAAGGAACCACAGAGACTTCACTGGTGCTAAATTTAAAACGAGGCCCTACCTGGTGACTGTCACAACCCCTGTAATCCCTTTGTCACGTACATTGTGACTCTGCAGTGAGAGGAAATTCAAATTTGTGAAGAAAATTACAAGGGAACAAAGAGGAATCGCCTCAGAGGACAGAAATGTCCTGCTACATGTACAGATTACATATCTCTCTGCAGTCCTGGAAACCTCAGCTCTGTGTCAACAGCTCAGAGACAGAGGAAAAGGTACCCACAGTCCTCATTACTCACTGAACAGCCCCAGTTCATGAGTCAGCAGAGGGAATAGGTCTGACCTGCAGGACGTGCCCTCACGTGATTTTTATGATGACAACATTGATTTGCTCTATTGAATAGACTCATGGAAGGGATTCTACGGTTTATCTAAATGACTTGCTCATTTGACCAATTATCAAGCTGAAGCCCAGAGAAGAGAAAAGTTGTGCTTAAGAGTGGCAGAGGTGAGCCCGCCCCTAGAAGCACAGGGCAGATCTGAAAGCAAAGACTCTGGCATTGGATTGTGTGGGCTAAATCCTGACTCCTGATGCTTGCTTGTTCAACCTGCAGCAACGCAGGTAACCTCACCGTTTACTCGCATGGAAAGTGGGGAGAATATTACAGCAGACATAACTGAGTTAGTGTTTGGAACTGCTTAACACAGGGCTGGTGTATGGTGAAGTCTCAGTTCACATGAGCTCAGTTATCGTTATTTGGACAAAAGCCACCTGACTCCAAAGCTAGTATTTTGTTCGATAAAGAACACAGGGTTCATATTCTGAATCTTTCACCTATTAGATAGGACAGTTCGGGTATGTGATTTAATCTCTCTATGGACTCATTTCCTTATCCAGATGGTGAATATAACAGTACCTATTTCATGGAACTGGGTGAGAATAACACAAAATTAATAAATGTAAAACACCTCATATTTAAGAAACGTCCCACCTCCCATGACCCTGTCCCTGAAGGCCTTTGATTTAGAATTTCAGATTGTGAGAGAAGGGGGTAAATTGTAGAGAACAGAAAATTAATAATTATATTTCTATATAGTGTCTGCACTTTACCTACATCGTCTTCATTATCCTCAGTTCAAAAGTATGTTTTAGTCCTATCTTACAGATGAGGAAAGGTAAGTCAGGAAGATGAAGGAGCTTCCTCAGGTCTGCAGGGTTAACGCGCACCAGCGTCTGGAGTCTCACCAGGGTGCCAGGGGCAGAGCCCTTGACTCAAACGTGGGGAGCTAACATCTCATTCCAACGTCTCTCCCATATGAAATGTTCTGTGCCGGCCACCATAGGGAATAGAGACAACAGAAGAGGAGCGAGGACCATTATTTATTGGGTGTGTCAACATTCAGGCTTTACCCCTGCATTCACATTAGGATGACATGACATCCTGTGAACCTGAAAACCAGCTTGGCGAAGAGAGCACATGTCTTATTGTCTTGTCTTTTAAGTCACCACTGTTTGATTTTTTTTAATACCAAGGTAAGTAATACCAGAGAAGGGGCTCCCAGGTCTGTCTATACAGATATTTACTCAGACGCTGTTCATCAAACAATTGCATTAAGTGAACTTCAAGTTGAGGAGTGAACAGCCAAAATCAATTGCAATTTCAGAGTCCATCTGGGTTATCTGCACAAATATTAAAACATTTTGCATGAATTTAGAATGACTTCTAATCCAATAAAGAGTGGTATCCAGAATTCATTGGCTGCCGGTCCAGAAGCCATAAGCAGGAAGCACCAGCACCAACACTGACCCAGCTGTGGACAATTTGGACTTAGGAAATCAACTTATTTGAGCTGTGGAAATGTTGTTAATTTAGCATTCCTTAAAGAAACAAACCACAGTTGACCTCCTACTAATGAGTTCTTACCATGCCTGTGTCTACATATTGCCAAACAACGTTATACAATGTAAGAAAAAAATTATACCAGATCATTGTGACTATTTTAGCTAC
>VMDR010033324.1:0-11405 GCA_007922815.1 Macrotus californicus
AGGCCTTTCCCTCGGAGGATATTGCCATTTTTTTTATTTTCAATGACTCATTTTAAAGAAAATATATTACACATTTAAAAATGAGTTAAACTATGTCTACTGTTAATGGCAATCCACTCTTATGATATTCATATTATAAAAGCCAACTATTAGTCAAAAATATAGTTTGATGAATGTCCTATGTTTATAAATTGGAGATAGTCATTTCATTTCTTCCACAGTTAATTTGCTTTAAATATTAGTTTATTATATATGTTTGCTTATATTACAAGTATTTCCAGTAAGCAAACACAAATCATTTTTATATTTAGCATTTAAAATGTATCTTAACTTGACCATTAAATCATCTATTAAATATTCAATTAAAGTGAATTTTGATCCATTTTTTTAAATTAGTGGTCAGGTATTCAGGGAAACAAGCTTGCAAGATATTTCTAAAACACAATTCATTTCATTTCTTGTTCTGTATATTTTGTCAGAGAACGCCTTAATGTAACAGAAATCGGATTTGGTGTGTATTTTTACACCAAATCAAATTGTGCAGGCGCCACCCTCAGCTTTCTCCAAAACATTATAAAGGATAAGATTCCACCGTGGTATAGCTTAAGAAAACAGTGCAGCCCTGGAGGAAGTCCGTGCGTGGAGGGCGAAGCCATAGGAGTATGTTTTACTGGAAAACCATGTGTCTTGTAACAGCATTACAGAACTGAATTTAAAAAAATAAGTTTACTTCTCTGCGTTCTGTCTGCTTCTGGGATCTGTATGTAAGACATATATGGTTTTTTCCTAGTTATTCTGTAGGCATAAATCATAAGTATAAAAGGCGCTGAAAAATGTAAGAATGAAGCTGCGATATAGTAGTGACTAATGGTAGAAAGCACTTAGACACTCCAGTTGTAACAACTGTATGAAGAGGGTGAAGGCATCATAAGTCATTTTATTTATGGCAATTGGCAGGTTTCCCTTCCTAGTTGTATCGAATATAGTCTTACTTTCCCTGTCCTTTTCTTGCCCAATCCTTACTTGTCCAAATTCGCAAGGCATAATTATAAATTTTAATGTTTTTAATCGGTTCTTTTAATGTATAGCAGTAATCTAAAATTATCTTCTATCAAATCAGAAATGGAAAGTGTCAAGCGTCCTTCATAGGCTTTGTCCAGTATAAAGTACTGCTTCAGAACAAGTTATAAAATTTTCCTTTTTTGATCCTGGAGGAAAGGACTGTGTGCTGTCCTCATACACACAGTTGCTTAAATGCCTGAAAGTTACTATAAAATAATTCCTACACTATGAAGTGAATTAGGTTGTTTTCCCCTTTGTATGGGATCTTCTGTGCAGCCAAAATTTAGAATTTGCAAAATATTAGAAAAATAAAGCCAAGTTTTACCAATTACTTCTATCTCATATGTAAAGCAGAAGCATTTCTAAAGATCTTTACCAATGACTAGCTTCCTTTTGTAATTTGAGAAATTATCTAAATTGGGGCTTTACAAGTTTGTAAGCATCTAAATCCTTGGTAAAAATGAAGTAATCAATCAAATAAAACTGCCTTATTAGTTTAATTAATAATCATTTACATATTACAAAGTTAAAACACTGAGATCAAGAATATTTCAATGAATTATAAGCTTTGAAATCAGATGGATGACAGTCATATAAACTTTTGATCTCAACGTCCAATTCGTTTTGGTAGATTGCTCTGGAAAAAATGTCAGGAAAAAAACGAGTCATCCTATCCTGGTAAGCACAATGGCACTTCAGTAGCATTTGTTTGTATAATTCTACATGAGTGGAATATCTACTACAAACATGAAAACATACAAACACAACCTCTTAATCAATTATATACTTATATATTTAAATATAGGCCCAGACATTTATCTTGGATCTGCACAGAAAGAGTTATATGCCAGCATAAATTAGTGTGTTTATGGTTTCCAAGTTTGTTAAATGTTAGTATAAAAATTTGCCTTTTAAGATCACAGTTCTTTAACAATAGTTCCATTACATACATTTCTAAAAGGAAATTTGAATCACATGATTATGGAATTCCCTCTGAGAAATGATGAGATTCCATGGAATGCAGTTTGTGAACCACGGGACAGGCTCACAAGGAGACGTCTATGTCATCTCCTCCGTACACCCGTCACCTAGTACAAAACTGTGGCAGTGCAACAAATACTTGCCTAATTACCTCATTTTTAGTGGCCACTTAGATTTGTAGATTTTATTTAAAAAGAAGAAGAAGAAAGCTGACCTCGTGATATCAGTAGCATGACCTGTTGTCTGGCTGCCATGTTGTGAGACTCAAGTTGTAAGTCACACACTGTGTCACCTCAGATGTGGCCGTATGTTTCTCCGTGCCTTGGTTCAGTGCCCGGCTGGTGCCAGGCAAGCTGCTGACTTTCACAGAGAGGAATTCCAGGAAGTCGTCAGAGTGGGCCCCTTTCCAATAATGCTCCCTGGCGTGGACTCAGTTCAGGGCTCTTTTACAAATGGCTATTACGCTGAGATCATGATGAGATTTCCTAGAAGTACCCACAATGCTTTTCACCAAAATTGTCTTATTCAAAACTTTTTGCAAAAAACGGAGGTTTCTCCTTGCATTCTTAATGTCACATAGCCATTTGTCAGTACACTTTAGTGCCCCCTTAAGATACAAAAGTACTTAGATCTCTTGGAGATATGCTTCCTAAAATTAATTATTATTATTATTGTTTTTACTTCACATCATTGTGTTTTAGATGTCAGGCTTAAATTATACCAGATTTTTATGTCTTACTGTAAGATGGTTGAAGAACATGAGCACTAAATTATTAATTATCGCTATTAATTCTGTCAGTCATCTGTAGTCACTGAGAGTTGATGGTGGGCGAATGTCGCAGTAAGTACTCTAGACATGTGGGCGGCTGTCTCGGGTGTGCCCAGCGTAGACTGGCCGGGCAGAACCTGCCATAGCACCTGCCCCTTGAGGAACCTACAGCACATGAAGTTCCTCCATAATTGATCTGACCACCCTGTTACCTAGGGTGAAATTTGAGTGCAGAGACATAATGGAGTCCTCAGTTCCACCTCAGACTAAGGAGTGACTCCATATATTGGATTCCATTCCTTGATCTTTCTGTTGTAGGCATTTGGTGTTCACTTGACTTTGAATGCCTTTACGGGGAGACCGAGGGGTGTTAAGATTAGTACAGTACTTACCATATGAGTGGGACTCAGATAAAGACTTATATGACCTTTGAGTTGAGATCATTGGAAGTCATTGAGTCTAAGCCCTTTGTTTTTCTGCCTAGGAACCTGAAGCTCAGAGAGGCTCAGCAGTGATTTAATTAAGGTCATATAGCTATATAAAGAAGGAGTGGTGTACAAACCTAACCCTTTCTAATATTTTTGATTTTTAAAAGTGGCTTGGTGGTCCCCATTTAATATTTCCTTCTTTTCCTCAGGTTGTTCTTACTTGCCAGTCAAGCTTATTGTTTTCCCCGGGAAGTGGTAGATGAACCACACACAAAAGATATGGAAGCCAAGTTGCCTTCCTATAAGTTCCACTTGTTGGTATTAGTGCATCCAGATCTAGATGAAACTTAAATAGAGGGCACTTTCCTCTCTTTCCCCCCTTCTTGTAGGCTTCTATCCTATTTCAGCAAGGTTATTAACTAATTCTGGTTAATGTATTATTAGGGGAAGTGGCCCTAGAGGCAGTTGCCTTTAATAGCTGAAGTGATCCTATAAAAACAAATCTGTTTATATTAACTTTCCTACTTAAAACCCTTCAGTGTTGCAATGCCCACCAAGCATTCTTCTTCAGGTTCATGTAAACATTCAGACTCACAAGGTGACAATGCACTACACCTGCCATCTGTCTACTTAAAAGGACAGAGATTAAGAACCACAGCCTGCCTGCAGGGCAGCAGCAGGCCTTCCTCATTGAGAGTCCCTATAGCAGTCCAAAGTCATCTGTGGAAGTCACCCTGCTTAACAGCCTTACATCTTTTGCAACAATTCATCTTTTGCTGCATCTACTCACAGGGAATACCAAAGCCACGATATCAAGTGTTTATGGTGCATTTATAGTTTATCCTAGTCCAGGTGCAATTTACCGATGAGGGGTTATTTTTACTATTAGCAATGTCACCTTGGGATGTAGTTGACATTCTACCTTGTCAAGTTACCAAAGAAATCCAACTAGAGTTAACCAAAGGTCAAGTTCCTCTGCCTAAAGGTAAAAAAAAAGATTGTTGATATTTTTATTTATTTAGGCACATGTGGCTTCCCTTCTCTCATAATAAAGTACATATTATTTAAATAAGTCACAAGAATCATTATCAACTGGCTGCTGGATGCCTCTCTAGTCTCATCTTGCCCCCTTGTGTCCACCTTGAACTCTACAATTCAGCCAAACCAAACCCTTTCAGTTCCTCCAAAGGACTTATCCCACTTGGCTTTCAGCCTTCACGTATACTGATCCATCTCTCATTTATTTATTTTTAAAGTTTTGAGCCCTGAACCATGTGGCTTGTTGGAGCATTGTCCCATATACTGAAAAGCCATGGGTTCAATTGCTGGTCAGTGTACGTACCTCTGAGATACATACCCTCACTAAGGGGCTCAAAAACTCAGAAACAAACCCAGAATTCTTATTCACACTTAATGTAATTTTTGAAGTTTGCCCTGGCAACTAAAGAAAAGAAATGTTTTCCATTAAGATATCATATACAGATACATCTACGAGGATAATCACCCTTTCCTGGAACTACTTTTCCTGGACTTTATCACATGAGTTCCAATTTAATGTGGTAACAAGCCACACAGTAAAATATACCTCTGACCAGCTTTCTAAAAGATACAAAAAGTACACTTAAATATGATACTTTTTATATCAACCATCTATAAAATCAAAGAACATGATATTGAGCTATAGCTCAGAAGCCATGTCTTTGACTGACTAAGATAACATGGCCCAAGACATTATTTTCTGATGGTCTGAGAGTGCAGGGACAGAATTTGGAATTGTATAGGTAAATGGATAGTTAACATGCCCATTTAGTCCTTTTCTCTGAAATATCAAATATCTTAAATGAGCTTTGGAGAGGTGCTGGACCACATTCAATTCACAATCAAACTCCCTTAATAAGATTTTACAGTGCAGAAATTCTTCCTTGCTGATTAAAATGAGAGCCATAATTTTATGAGTCAGGTACTGACCAAATTTCTTACATAAGGAAAGACAGCACATTGGAAGCCAGCCATGAACAGCCTGGTTGCTTACAAGTAGCATCCTAGTCTTTAGGAAGGAGCAGTGGATCTTTGCATGCTCAGATGTGTAGAAGTAATTTCTACACTGCCAAGTTTTAGAACTCTATAGCATAGGTTCAACCTGGTCCTTTGTATATGGATTCTACTTGATTTATTCAGTAGTACTTCATGGAAAAAAGAACTTAATTATCAATATTTAAAAACCAGGAGATTTCACAGAATGTTCTGGATTTCTGGCTTCTCATAATCTATAGCAAGAGAGGACACACACACACATAGTTGCCATTTAATACAACATTCGGCTGGACCTGGGTAGCAGATGGTTATGAGAGACAACCTTTTCAGAGTGAATGTGTGCTCTCCTCCACATCAAGCAAACCTGCTTTACTCAGTTTTCACTAGGTTCCTACAGGAATCTGAGTTTTTGACTTGCTCATCATCATAAAGCTGTAGCTTGAATGATTCTATGTGTATCTATTTGTAGGGTTGGGAGAGGAAGAGAAGAGGAAGGGAATTAATATTTAATGAGCATCTAAATTTCACCTAATAAGTAATAGGCACTGCACAAGTTTCCATACATACAAAAAGGAGTAAGACACAGGGCTACTTTAAGGTGTATCCTTTGCTTAGGACAGAGGGAGTGGATGCCCTGAACCCACTTGCTTATGGAGAGCTTCAGGGAGATAGGAGGCACTCTTTCTTACTTCTTTTCTCTGAATATCCTTAAATTTTAATTTCAAAATGTTCACCTGCTTGTACCTCAAGGGGCCTGGGAAAGATGTTAACCACAAGGAATCCTTTCAAGTGTAATTATCTTGGGAGGTATGGAGAGCTACCCTGGTTGACTTGTCCCCAGCCAAACTCTTGTACTTTGAGGCATAGCCCCTGGTACACAAACTGGAGAAGGTTAGGTATCTGATAAACTAACAATAACACAACGTCACATGGGCTATTTTAGAAGTGTAATTGGAGTAAGTCTCACAGGTGCACAGAGCAGGCTTAGAGTGGGATGGGGCCATTTATGAAAGGTTATGTATGCTGCGCTGTAGGTACTGGGAAGGCTTCAGATTTATAATTTAAAGCTTTCTCAGTACGGCAGATGGATCAAAGGAGCTAAAGCAGGGAGGCCAGTTGTTAAGTATCTGTGCAGCACAGGTGTTGACAGCAGCTACTGAAATGCACAAATTAACACTGATCCAAACATAGACATCAGTACTCAAATTCAGTTTTTGTCATTCCCCAATTTTAGTAGCGGCTCAAAAGTTATGTGTGCTTTGCACATACCTAATTTAATTATGGTAATGACTTTGTGAGCTGACAACTATTATCTCCATTTTACTGATGAGGAAACTGAGTTCAGTCTCCCTTCTAAGATGTGTGGCCTTTTGCATCAAAAAAAAAAAAAAATACACAGACTCAAGTTGTACCTTTCGAATATCAACATTCTAAGACTTTTAAACTTTAGGTTAATTGTTATGCCTGGTAATAAAGTTGTGCTGGAGGATACACAGGGTTACTACATTTCAAAACAGAGATGTTCGTGCTCACAATTAAAACTGCAGAGCCACCACAGTTTTATTTCAGGGACAGAGCACGTAGCCAATAGTATTGATTATAGCCTAATACATAAAGTGTCAGTCCTCAGATAAAAAGCCTCTCCTCGACATACTGTGGAAACTGGCCGTGAATCACTTCCCTTGAACATCAAAGATTAAATCCACATTTACACATGAAAGTGCATGCTCACTTGGCAGTTTTCAAATACAATTAGCAATGACTCTCCTGTTGTGTTTGGAACATATGATATGTTAGTACTCGCGTGAAAAGAAATCTACTAATTGCCCTATATTGCCTTCTTGAAATCAAAACATATACATATATATGAACTATATATACACATATATAAATTTAAATATATATGTATTGTTTCTCATTTTTAGCTGCCTATTTAAATGCACTCTAAGACAGCGTCTGTTGGAATTTTTCCACGCTTTGAAGTGCAGGCTGGTGTGCGATTGTTTCAACTTGACCTAACGCCACCACCATGAATGCGTATGTGCGCCTTCTCTCTTCCTCATGTGCCCTTTTTCATCTGAGAACAGAGAAAATGTATGGATTATATCCAATGGACTAGATCTGTTCATTTGTTTTATAAAAGTGAGAAAGGAGGAGGAAGAGAAGGTCTGGGTTTTGTGTCATTCATTATATAAAACTACAGTATTTTGCATTAGAAATTATAAAGTGAAAGAAACATCTTTTCAAGGAAAATATTTGAATACTAAAGCAATCTCTTTAGGAAAAATTTTTCATAAAATTAAATGCATTAGAAACAATTGCATTAGAATATCTGGAAGACCCTATAGCTATATCATTTTTTCCTTTATTCTGAGATGCATAATTTATATATTTCTGAAATCTGGATGCCTCTCAAAGTTGAAGAACAAAAGCTTAATGAGCGTAAAGATTTGACCTGTATTATCCATCCTCTTTTCTTAATACCTAGGTCAATGCTTGTCAATATTAGGCTGCACGTAAATACTTGTTGTATGAATCTAAGTTAAAGACGGTTGCCAGTCACCCAAAGAGCGAGTGTCGTTGCCTTGGCAGGAACTTAGCCATGTGCAGAGCGCACCTCGCCGTTCCACTTCACCTTGTTTGAATTATTTGCATTTGTAGCACTGCATATTGCTAAACTATAAATTAAGCTTGGATTTCAATTGCCACATAATATCTTCAGAAGAATTACACTGTGATACAGAACAGAAACGAATGGTGCCTTGTATATAGCAGACTGCCTGGTGCACATGGAGAGATATGATTAAAGACAGTAGAAATGAGTCAGTCTTTCATAAGAGACCATCAGCTTTCAATCTGGACATATCCTTGGAACCTACTCATGCATCATAAAGGGCTAACAAGTTTCCAGCTGACTTCTTTTCCTATTAAATTTACTCTACTGTCTTTCAAATCTACACACTTTTCCCCATCCCGTTGTTTAGGCCACAGTCATCTTTCACCTAGAATTCAGGAATTATTTTCCAAATAGTATCCTTCACCCCTCCAGTTACGTTGCACAAAGAAGCCAGAATGTTCTTTCTAGATAAGAAAATCTGATCCTACTCTCTGCCAGTTACATACTTTGGTGGTGATAATCTCCTCATAGCTGGCAACTCTTTCATTGTCTGCCATCTCTCATCATTCTGTGGCTCATATTCTATGTCCTAACCACACTGAGCTCTTTAACATTTCCTCGAATGTGTCGTGCTCTCTCTCACTTCCAACCTTACACAAGGATCTGTTTAATATTCTGGGATATATTCTTCAATAAAAGAAATAAAAGCAAATATAAAATACGACATGACAAATAGAAATGCAAATGAAACAGTGATATTAACATTGATAAAGGCGTTAAAATTATAAGCAAGAGTTAGGAAAAGCAGTTTATCAGATGATATTGTACAAAAAGACTACGGCCAAAACGAATCAAAAGTCTTAGCCACTGAACACACACAGGATTATACCTCAACATTATTAGGATATTGGAAAAGAAAGCAGTATGTGTTGTATAAATAAATATACTGTGAATTGATACAAAATGTGGACAATTCAGGTGGAATCCCCTTCAGACTAACCACACATTTAAAATAGATGTTAATTTGGAATGAAGAGACACACACATGCACGTGCACTTTTGGGGGGATTGTCATTTGGACAAAACGAAGTGCTTAGTAAAAAGGAATAATGTTAACTCAGTTGATATTTGAGTGTTACAGAAAAAAGATAAATATAACATTTACTATCAGAGTTGGGTGCAGCCACTATTTGGAATTCATGACCATGGAAAAGAGTCTCCTGATTGAAAATGTGTCCCCTCTTCCTTCGCCCAACTCCTACTCTAAGGTCACTAGTCTTCAATATAGCAGCATAATGGTGCTTTTCTTTAGCTGGATTTCCAATTAGTAAAAACCTAGTGACTGTGGAAAATGCGTATTTGTGGTGAAATAATAGAAGATGTGGTTCTCTGAAAAAGAGAGCCTTAATTATTGCTGGATGCTGGAGAGGTGAGACATGTTTCCAGAACAGTGATGCAGGAGCACAACATGGGTGGTGACGAAAAACCTGGGCTTCGTCCCCTCAGTATCAGTTCGTCCCTGACTACAGGCCCCCCTAGCAGGGAATGCGGCTTCCCCGGGCATCTCTAGTCAAGTTGGAGCCTGCCTGCTAAAGTCAATTTCCAGAGAAAGATCAGAGTTTCCTGAAGAAGTGCCCCTATTCTCTCCCTGGGGAAAAGTAATAATAATTTTGCTGAAGTCCAATTTATCAGTTTTTTACTTTTGTGGGTTGTGCTTTTGGAATCAAGAGTAACCAACAACTCTTTGCCTAGCCCTAGCTCCTAAAACTTTTCTCTCATCTTTTATATTAATAAGCTTTTAAAAAATTTAAGCTTTCAGTGTGAAAGGGAGAATATGTACCCACAGAAGCATATTGTCCTGAGTGGAAGACCAGCTCACTTCTACTGAGTTGTTGAGTGTGAATCATCTTTACACACCTTTCACTGAAGACCACAAAGACCCTCTACTTTAAATGTGCATTGTTTTCATAGTTTATTTTTCCTAATTCACTATTAATGCAGAGATAAATGAATAAACAAAAATAAAAAATATAAAACAACACAAACTATATTTAGTCACTTGCATAATGGCATCCTAGAGGAGCAAGATGAATGAAATCTTTACCCTGTGAGAGCAAACCTGAGTACTCTGAGGGGAAGGGGCTTAATTAAAGATATAGCCACTGTATCTCTTTAAAGATGTCCAGGTGGCTCATATCTTATGGTACCCACATTCTACATTTGGTCTGGTACTTGCAAATAAATGGCTCATAAGCCTATGCCAAGATATTGGGTGGGATTCCTGATATGTGGAATTCTCATGACTCAAATGGGTGGTTCAGAGTGTGTCTATTCTATGAGGCTATCAGTCTTGGATCTATATTTAATATTGTGTTTTAGCCAAATAGACACATGCTTTGATAGTATTACAGTAGACAACTCTCAGCATGCCTATCTGGTTGGTGCTTTCTTTTCCCACAGCCTTGTCTATGACCTTTCAGAGAACCTGGACCTGAAATGCAGATACATGAACTACTGGCCATGTAACCTCGTAACCCTAGTCATCTCTAATTGAACTGAGAATGAGTAAAGACCTGGGACAGATGAGATTTTCTGTCCCAGAAGTTGGAAGATGAGAATGTAGAGAGAATGCAGTTTCCATTTGATGTAGATCAGAATGACCACATAAAGACAAGGACGGGCTGGCTACAGTAATTCAAAGCAATGAAGGACCATCTTCACAGAAAGAGTAAGAATGATCACATGTGCAGAAAGGAAGAGACTATAAATTCTATAAAGAGGAAAGGAAACCTTGGACTTGTATGTATGTTTCAATAAACTCCCCATTATGCTTAAATACTCTGAATTCTTCCAATTCTCCTAATTACCTTTAAGACAAATTGGTAAATTAAATATTATTTTACAATGTAAATATGTCATAATTAAAAATTACCCCTATTTTTTATGCTAAACTCCAAAAAGCAATGGAAGTTTGTGTGTGCCAATGGGATGTTTGAGTTACATATGCTTATATTGTATGTTACATTGATAGAAGCTAAATACCCACCTCCAGAAGTGCCCTACACATGGAGTTGTATGGTAGTTGAGTGAGACGGTCCATAGTCCTACTAGACATGATCAGAAGTACTTTTAGAGCAGAAATTGATGAGGAACTTTCAAAACCATAAGGTAGAAGAGTGACTAAAGAAATAGGAATGTTTTGCCTCAAAAAATAAAACCTTAGCCTGAGAAACATGGTTAGTGACCATCCTAGTGAAAAGGGGGAAGACTGTTTCTGTTGTTCCAGAAGCCAGAGTGAGGACCAGTGCTAGACAAATAGGGAGATTCGTGTGCAGTATTTAAGCAAAAATAGTCAAACTCTTTGATCTGAGGAATGATGGAACAAACAGGCCACCTCACTTGGTGGTAAACTCCTGGCTACTGCTCTAATAGTGGTGATCAAGAAGTCAGTCACTGTTTGGGGTCTGACATTATTTGGAAAATCCCTGTTTTCCACTCTATAGAAATTGATTTC
>VMDR010033325.1:0-11404 GCA_007922815.1 Macrotus californicus
ACTGAAACTATACCATTCCTGCACTCACAATGTCTCTCTCCCCACCCTAGTCCCTGTCTAAAAAGGTTCCCAAATTAGCATTCTTCATTTGTCTAAAAATAGAAAACTTGAATAATGAAAGTCAATTAGGTTTGTCTTGTTTGTTTCCAATTAAAGATTGTTTTCATGAACCCTAATAATTTCATATACTTGCTCAATTATGTCTAAAGAACTTATGTATTTTGTCTAAATCATAGTTTCTTAAAATTCCTAAATTTATCTCCCTTAGGCCTTAGTTCAAGTGGATTAACTTAGAAGACAAAATCCAATGGACAAACTAATGGATAAAAATAACTCTCTGATGCCTAATTTAGGAAATTAACCTGTGGAAATTTCTAGCCCTCAGAAAGCCATTAGAAGAGGAAGAGTAACAGACTTACCTTGCACAGGCCCATGCCACTTGGAGACCACCTGTTAAGCATTATGCACCTTCCTTTCTGAGCACAGGAATGGTGGGGGCAGTTTTATGTGAGAACAGGCTTGACCACGAGAAACTTCTTCTCAATTACCTAACAACACATGCCAACATATTTCCAAACAGCAGCTACAATTTAAAGTCATGAGCCCTACTTCTGATAAGGGTAGAAGGTGTAAAATACCAAATAAGTATCCTTCCACTGGACAGTAGGAGCTCAGCCTCATGGTTACTGGTGGCAACTGTTAACTTATGCCAGTGGGGAAGCCCTGGTCTGGCCAGAGCCAGGAGGAGCACTAAGGACACATTCGTGGGAGGCTTTTCTGAACGTGCCAGAGGGTCCTGCAATAGTACCGAAAGGGTATACAGTCACCTGAAGGGTCCCTCATTTATTTTTCTCCAGTCTCTTCCTACTTTTCAACCACCTGAAGTTAACATCCTCACCCCTTCCCTGGGCCACAGTGGACTGTATAGATCAGTGAGCTCCAGGGGCTTCTCTGTCACCTCACTCTCCCTGGGTACAATCCCTTCCTCCTGTGGGCACCTCTTCATGCACCTCATACCTGCCAAGTATACAGTGTCTGTCAATTTTGCTATAATCAACCATACAGTTTGCCTGTTGTTTTCCCAAGGTTGATCTGCTGTCCCCAAAAATGCCTCTCTGCCCTGTGTGTCAGTCTGTCTTTGCTCCCAAGGTCTGTTTCTGACTGGAGATTGGGTTTTTCCTGTTGGCTTCTTCCTTTCCAGCCTGTTTTTCTCTTTACATCTCCTGACCTACCTTTCTCCCACTGTCATTCCTTCCCACTGACACCCCTTGGAACAGGCAAGCTTATCTCTCCATCTTTCAGGGCTGAGTTTCTCTCTACGGTCTGCCTCTGTCCCTCAGCCTGCCTATCTGGCTTCCCCCAGATGGCCCTCCCCTCTCCATGCCGGCGCTGGTCTCTTTCCTGCAGGTGCACCTGTCTGGGAGTACACAAGCAGTATTGTATTTCTTGTATCTCATTGCGTTCCTATTGCTGGTGTCCACTGACCTGCCAGTCATACATGAGACAGCTTCCCTAGGATTTCATGGGGTGTAGGAAAGTATGTCTGTCCCTCTGCATGTGCTCCTCCCTCCTCTCTCAAATTTGAGTGTTTCTCATTTATATGCCTCTCTGGTGGGTAACATATGTGCTCTGATGTGTCCACTCAATTCTGTGAGTACCCTCCTACAGCATGCTCACTTCTATCTTTTCTGATGTTTACACGTACACTATCATGTGAGGTCATGTATTTCCCAAGCTGTGCACAACTGAATGCCTCCCCCTGTGTGCATGTTTAAGTAGCAAGCCTCTCTGAAGGTGAGTCTTCCTTGGCCCAGGTTCACACTTCGGCTGTGGCTCTGCCTCCAACTCAGGCTTCCTTCTATGCATTTAAAGTGCCTGGCACTAGTGGGAGCTCAACAGATGTTAAATCTCCACTTTTATCCGAATAACTGAGTCTGCATCTGAGTCTCCCTGTGTGCCAGTTTCCTGAGATGAGTTCATCGGAGCATGTTTCCTTGGTATAGACTGGGCTATTCGTCAGGATACTCTGTGGGTTGTATCTCCCTCCAGCTGTCTCTCCTTTTCGAGGAAACGCTATCCGCCCTCACATGCTATATACCTCCCTCATATGCATGTGTCCGCTCCGGTCTCCCTCATTCACACACAATACTGCATGCCCATAAACGGCTTCCCCATGTGGGAACCCCGGTTGCGGTGCCTCTTTTCCGTGGCTCTTTCTCTGTCCCTCACTTTTTTTTTTTCAATGTGAGAATGCGTTCCTGGACTTGTACTCCAATTGCGGTATATGTGCGTCCGTATGAGCCTTCGCTGTACTTGAGCTGTGTGTCCATGGGTCTCTCTCGGGAACGCGGTGCGGGGATAACACCACGGGATGCAGTGTATCCTCCCCCAACCCTCATCCTCTTTCAGTGTCTCTGCGTCCATGAGTCTCCCCAAGACGCGGAGCTTCTTTCGGGTACGAGGAGTCTCTACGAATCTCTGTCCCCAGTAACCGATGTCTTGCTCCTAGGAGAGGACTGGGTGTGTGTAGCTAGCTCCCCGGATCATGGTGTTGGTGCGTCTCTGCCAACGCAAAGCGCCTGTGTCCCCGAGTCCCTGGGAGTGAGGTGGCTGAGTGTGTCCCCCTCCTCACTCCTACGCGGAGTGCCTGTGTCCCAGCTTTTGCTAATACACCGTGCGCCACCCCCCCCCCATATGCGAAGTGCCTGTGTCCCCGTCTCTGCGAGTACACACTGTGCCCCGCCATACACAAAGCGTCTCTGTCTCTAAGTCTCTGAGAGTACAAGCTGTGCCCCACCTTTATACGCGGACCGCCTGTGTCCCGGTC
This sequence comes from Macrotus californicus, assembly GCA_007922815.1. NCBI lineage: Eukaryota > Metazoa > Chordata > Mammalia > Chiroptera > Phyllostomidae > Macrotus > Macrotus californicus. The sequence goes on from VMDR010033325.1 coordinate 2,828, forward strand.
TCTGCGGTCCACGGTCCCTACGTGTTACTCCCCAAACGCGGGCTGCTTGTGCTCGCGGGTCCTCCGGAGTTTATTACCGGCACGCTGCAACCCCCACAGTCCCCTTCCCACTCCACTCCCCGGCCGTGAGCAGCGTGGTTCTCTCACTTGTCTCCCTGGTACCGCTCTCCCTCAATGGGACAGAAAAAGCCAGGAAACCCACGCGCGCCGTCGGAAAGTCCCGCAGAGGCGGCACTACCAAGATAGAGCAGCGGCTGCCTCGGCCCTGCCGCCAGGGGCCGCTCGCCCGCCCGCCTCTCAACGCCCCAGCACCGGGCTGGCTCAGGACGCCGTCGTCAGCGACCCTGCCCGGCCCTTCCTAGCCCTGCCTTCGCGGGCGCTGACAGCAGCGGCGGCGAGCCACGGCCTGCCGCCCTCACGCCAGGTGCGGGGTCCGGCGGAGCCGCGGCCCGGCGGCAAAGGACGGTCCTCCCCCTCCGCAAGCCGGGCGGGTCAGCCGGCCGGCCAACTCACCTTGTGGCTCTGGTAGGTCTCGAGCGCCCGGATCGCCGTCTCGGTGAGCTTCACATGCAGCACAGTGATGTTGTCCTGTCCCAGCCGTCCGCACGACAGCCCATAGCGCTGCTCTTCCCGCAGGCCCGCCGCCCCCCCTGCCGCCATCTTAAACTCCCCGGGGTGTCGCTGCCGACGCCGCTCCGACTCTAGTCTCCACTGCGGCCGCGGCTGCTCGCGCTTCTGCAGCCGCCGCCACAGCTACGGCCATCCCGCTGCTGACGTACTGTCATATACTGCGCTCAGCCAGACCTCGGGCTGCCACCGCCGCCACCCGCCCCACCCTCCTGCCCCTCGCCCCGCCCTTAGCTCGTCTCATTGGCTCCGTTCTCCTCAGAACCTCCCTCATTGGCCGCCATCCTCACGGGGGCGGAGCCCAAAGTCGCTGGAGTTTTGCTCTCCGGACGGGACGTCCGAGAGATGAGAGGCTGACGTCGAGGTGACGCGTTAACTTAATCACATCTTACGTCACGTCTGGTCGTCTTGGCTCACCGGGTGGGATTGGTCAGCCTGGCTTGGTGGGATCCCTTGCTGCTTGGGTGTTCAAGTTTCCTGATCTGGTTATCTTGAGTTGGAGCCCTGCCCCTTGGCGGGTAGTAGTGGCGGGTAGGGGAGAGTCCCTTCCTGAGCTGGTGGTCTTGAGAGGAGGACCCTCACCTCAAATGTGTGTCCGAGTAAGGACTTCGTGCCCCGACGGCCACAGGGAGCTTTTGGAGGTTGATGTGTGCGTGTGAGGGAGGACACAGTAGGTGGAGTCACTGGTGAGCTTCTCAAAACTTAGTTTAGTACTACTGTTGAGCAGGTGGAATTTTCACCCTAAATTTGAAATTCCCGAGTTGACCCTAGACTTTAGGTTTGTGTTAGACTGCGTGGAACATCTAAAGTACAACACTATGCCTAAGGTTTAAATACCTGTGGTGTGGTGGTATGGTATTACAGAAAATTGAACTTCGAGGTCTTTCCCTGCTACTATCGCTTGTGATTCCCTAGGCACATATTCCTTTCCTCGTGAGTTCGCCAAGGGCAGGGTTATGTGGGCCTTTTTATGGAGAGGCGTCCTTGGTTGGGGTGGTATCTCCTTTCAAAGGGCCGTGGAAGAGTAGAACTGGTCTCCGCCTAAATTAATAAACATCGACATGTCCCATTTTCTGGTTCTGTTTGAGTGCTGTCCATTCTATTTGACAGGGATGTGGGAAAACCTAACTGAGGTTTAACCTACTGATGTTAAGTGGGGAAGATGGGGGTGCGAGGGGGTGCGGAGGCCGGGCATATTTTCCATTCTTCACGAAGCTCGGCGTGTAGGCGTGGCTAAAGAAGGAACCTGCTCTGAGTCCTTTTGAGGCTGTGTGTGGATGGACTGAGAGGTTTCCCGTTAGGGAGGATGGATTAACTGGGTGATCAGAAACACCAGATAAAAACAAACCGTTGAAAACCTTGAAACTCGTGAAAGGCAGTTTTTAAAAATGACTTAAAAATATACTGAGACGCTTGCTGTTTTCCTCAGATTGTAAAACCTTGTTGCATTATACAGGGATTCCCCAGAAAAATTTATAGGCAGTATTTCCCATTCTTTTAAAATGGATAGCGCTAGATTTTCCCAAAAGGTCCAAGTGGGAATTTGGGGAGTTTTTCATTATTTACACCCCCCCCCTAATAAAATCCCCTCCTCAGCTTCCTCACCCCTACCTCTTGATTCAGGCTCTCAAGCATTGTATGTGCACAATATGAATTACAGAACTAATCCTTCTTCCATAGAGATGGGTTAAGTGGAAACATCTGTATTAAGTGTTGGTTACATCACAGAAGAGCATATTTTAAATTGACTGAATTTCAAACCACGAGCGAGAATTGGCTAGCTGTTAAGACATGATTCACACTTGTTAATTTAGTTTACTAGAGTGTTAATGATATTAAATTCATTGTATAGCAATATAAGGCAATCGCCAAAAAATTCAAAAAATAATTTTATACTTGAATTATTTGTGTGTGCGTGTTTACTTTACTTTGATAGGGAAGTATTTACTTTGATATATCTAAAGCCTTAATTATTTGTCAGGGGGAGGAGTTTCACCAGGACAAGTAAAACCTGTATCCTACTGCTTTTCCTGTGAAGTTGGGTAAATCCCCTCCCACATGGCATCTTAACATGGCCTTCTCTTACTCAGAACTTCTGATGACATCCGGGGTGGGGGAGGAGCAAGGACGGTTTTCACTGCAGCTTGCAAATGTCTGACCTGCAGCCACTTTCTAGTAATTGATTTTCTTTTCTAAATTATAGTAGGAAAAAAAGTCCTCATATCGTGTTTTAGTGAAACAGGATAAAAATCTTAGGGTAAAAATCTTTCATTGGATATTCAATTATTGTAGTGAGTTACTGTTGTATTTTTCCTCTTTCAAGCTTTTTTTTTTTTTTTTTACTGTGGAAGGAAGCAATGACCGTACACCAAGTAATATGGTAATTTAGTAGTATTGCATAAGACGCATTATACCTGCTTGAATCAGACGAGCAAGTCGTGATACTGATATTGGTAATTCCTTTTGAGAGGGCTGATGAAAGTGGCTCTTTGGGAAATTTACCATTTTATAAATATTTCTTGTATTTTTATTCAGTTTAAATAACAAATAATTATCAAATGCCAATTCAGTGTAAAATGCTGTGGGGTTTTTTTAAAAAAATAAATGGTATCTTCTTTTATTTAAAGGAATTTTCTGTTTGATATGATGAATGAACTAACATACTCAAAGCAAAACAATTAGAGAATGAATAAATGCCAACTTAGGTGGTAATGGTGATAAGCTCGAAAAGTCAAAGAAAGGAGAAGTCTGGAGAGGTTCGTGGAGGTGGTGAAACCTAAACAGCTCTTGAGGGCTGATAACTGGAGGTGGCATAAACGGGGAGGAGCCAACTAAAATGATTTTAATGATCATTCTAAGTGGACCCATTTATTTAATGAATGAGGAAACTGAGACGTCATTGTTTTAAAAGCCACCGACTGTCAACCTTACAATTTTTTTTAAAGATTTTATTTATTTATTTACTTTTAGAGAGAGGGGAAAGGAGGGAGAAAGAGAAGAAAACATCAGTGTGTGGTTGCCTCTCAACGTGCCCGCTACTGGGGACCTGGACCACAACCCAGGCCTGTGCCCTGACTGAGAATCGAGCCAGCGGCCCTTTGGTTCACAGGCTCAATCTACTGAGCCACACCAGCCAGGGCTCAACCTTAAAATTTAAACAAAAAAGGTTATTCAAGCAGCAAGTGAGTTTATTTGAGAATAGCAGAGGAATTGCAATTTAGGACATACAAACTATAGTGAAGCATAGGCAAGTTCAAAGAGACAAGATAGATCAGTTTTTACTGGGTTTCAGAAGGAAACTGGGGAGAGTTATTTTGAACGGGAGCCAATTGGTGGACAGTGAGAGTTTGAGGTTGTGGTGGTTTCTTATTGGCAACAAGTGGAGAGCAGTTGCTGATGCTGGGGCAAGCAGGGAAAAAAACGTCCTTTTTGCTGGCTCTATAAGCTTCCGTGAGTGGTAGTGCAACAGAGCTCTGCCTTCATAGCTTCCTGACTCTAGTTTGATTGTTTCCTTCATTCATTTTCACACTACCTAACTTATTACAAGCAGAAGAGACAGGGTCTGAAATCAGCAGTTTAAGTGTCCTTTTAGTCACTATATACACTGAATAGCTATTATTTGAATTTAATAACTGAGAAAAAATATACCTTACATGGTAATTTAATGCAAGGAAAAGGCAAAAAGAAAGTAACCTGAGGCAGAGCCTGTTCCATCTCTGATGTCTAGCCTACAATATAGGCAGGAAGACGTGTGGACATAAAGGCCTTTGCTAGCCTTCAAATGTCAGGACATCCCTCATTCCTGGTTACTACATCCTTACTGACCATTTCCCACTTATCCTTTGGAGCTGAGGTCACCAATTCAGATGTCTTAAGGGCCATTAGCTACTCAAAATGAGTGAAGCAGGCCAGACACAATGCCACAAGAACTGAAGGTGCTGGACTGCGGTGATCTGGGAATGGGAAGAGCTCAGTGATTTTCAGGTGCAGCTGATTGTATCCAGGCGAAGATGCAGGGGTCCCGTGTTGTCTAACCTTCTTATTTTTCCTGGGATTGGCAACCCAGTCCTGGGGGAAGCTGCTCCACCTCTAGACTTCTACTTCTATACTCTCTTAGTCTCCAAAGTTCTTTCCTTCTCCTAAAACAGTCTGGTTCATTTCAAAAATCGTAATCTGGGAGTAGTTAAAGTACATCTCCCCACTTCCACATCAAACTCCTTCTGTTTTAAAAGGTATTTTTCAGTTGCAGTTGACATGAAGTATTATATTAGTTTCAAGTGTACAGTATAATGGTTAGACATTTACATACCTTAGGAACTGATCACCCCAGTAAGTCTAGTACCCATCTGACACCATACATGGTTATTACAATATTATTGACTATATTCCTTATGCTGTATCTTATATCCCCATGACTAGTTTTGTAACTGATAATTTGTACTTAATCCTTTTCACTTTTTTCACCCATCCCCTCCACCACCCTACCATCTAGTGATCCTGAATTTATTCTATGTATCTATGAGTCCAACACGATAATTCAAAAAGGTATATGCACCCCTATGCTCATTGCAGCATTATGTACAACAGCTAAGATATGAGAGCAACTTAAGTGTCCATCAATAGAAAAGTGGTAAAGAAAATACGATACATATATAAATGGAATATTAGCCATAAAAAAAGAATAAAATTCTACCATGTGCAACAGCACAGATGGACCTAGAGGGTATTATGCTAATTGAAATAAGTCAGACAGCCCTGGCTAGGGGGTTCAGTTGGTTGGAGTGTCGTCCCAATGCATGAGTTGCTGGTTCGATCCCAGTCGGGACACATACAGGAGTCAACCAATGGGTGCATAAATGGTTGGAGCAATGAGTCAGTGTTTCTCTCTCTCTCTCCCATCCTCTCTCAAATCAATTTTTTAAAAAAAGTTAGGGGGGTATAAAGAGGTTAAATGGTAACAAAAAATACAATAACTTTTTTTAATTAAAAAATTTTAAAAAGTTAGAGAAAAATAAATGCCATGTGATTTCACTTATATGTGGAATCTTAAAAAGATAAATGAACAAACAAAACAGAAACAAATTCATCAATCGAATCCCTTCTTTACTCTTTGTTAGGCTGAGTAGAAGACTACGTGGGCAGGGTTATCTCACTCTCTCAGATATTTAGAAAACACAACTCTGGCTTCCTAAGACAGAGATACTCAGACTTTACAAATACCTTTCTCAGCAGGTTTCCCTTTTTATTCCTTGCCTTTCTTCACTTGAAGAGCAGTCCTTAGGAAGTTCATATCCTTTGAAAACAAAAGGCTCAGATTCAATCCTCTGGCACACCAAGAAAACTCACTCTTGTACTGATGGAAAAAATGTCCTGTCCACAGAATTGTACAATCTAGTGACCAAAGTGTCCCTTTCTCCCATATGATAATTGTTTTTATGGATTTTCAGCATAGCGCAAAGTGCCCTGAAGTGTCAAACTCAGAATGAGAGGGGCGGTAAAGAGTGACCTCACAATTTTTACTGTGTCCATGATGTACTAAAAAGGAGTACATACATGTGTTTCTGAATAAACTAGGAAGGTGGGAAGACTAGAGAGGGCTAAAAGTCAACTTTTTGCAGTTTTTCACTTGTAAACATGATAACAGTGGGCCAAACACCATCAACATCAAGAACAAAATCGATATTTAATAACAGCTTATTCTTGATGGTGCTTTGCAGTTTAAGAGCAATTAAGTTACATTATCTCTTTGTTTCATACTCATTTTACCATTGAGGTAAATGAGGCTCAGAGAGGCTGTGTATCACCCAATTGGTAAGAGTCTAGCTAGATCCTAAGATTTTCTTTTACCCATACAGCACTTGTGTCTTTGAGCATGGCTCCAAGTTCTGAGGAGTTACACTGAATCTCTCAGGTTGTCACAGTAAAATTAATAAAGAGGAAATGGTTGGTTCTACTTTTGAGGGCAGCTTGGGATTTGGTTTTGTTGTTGGTGTTAAAAGCAAGACTAAAGTCATTTGAATCACTCCCTCTACACAAATACCAGATATACAATCAAATAATAAGAAGGCAAATAAAATGACCCATTCAGCATTGATTTATTATAGCTAGCATATTGACTTTAGTGAGATTAATGAAAGCTAACTTTACTTTTATGTGTGGCACAGATAATTTATGATATGTCAGAACCCTTGATATAACAAATATACACATAGCTGCCCATTGGAAAATGTTCACATAATTTTAAATTCTAAGGGTGTGCAGTTGTATCTTTGCTTTTATTGCATGTTGTTTATGATTTATTTGATAATGAGTCTTTGGTCAAAAGCACAATCCCCAATAACATCACTTATTCCCATGGGAAGATACCACTCGCTTTATAATATGGTTTCTAGAACATATTGTGGCAAAAAGTAGAGAATAAATATATCACACAGATGGAGACAGAAGACTTTTCTGTTTGCACTTAGAGAAGTGGAACTGTAGTCTCCCTGGTTCCATTTTGTGTGTGATCAGCCATTTATTCAAGTGTCGTGTCTTTGATGGTTTGATCTGCTACAGCCTGCTATTCAGAAGCCTTTGTGGTTGCTGTGATTTTTGGAAATTTAAGAACTAATATGACCCTTGTAGGCTAGAATACTTACATAATTAGAAACATGAAAGCATAGTCTAATAAGGGGAATAGGATATGACGATAAGGGATATTAGATGAGCAATAGCATCCGGGCACTTAACAGAGTCGCAGGAGTACTGGACTGCTGGAGCATATTCAGCTCAGGGCATTGGGAAAAGCTGCACGAAGAGTTCGTATTGAAGCATCAAAGGTTTGTAGCTGAAATAATGGGACTATTGAAACATTCTAAGTTTAGGGATCTTATAAGTAGTGGCTTGCTGTCTATCACAAGATGTTTTGGGGGAAAGACAGTAACCTGTTTTAAATAGATCACTATTTAGAACATGCACAGGAAGGTGGTTGTGACTGATGGAGACAGAAAAATGGTTGGGGATAGATGGTGAAGAGAATTTTCCATTTGGGGTTAAGAGTATGGACTTTATTTGTGAGCAGCAGGGAATTGTTGGAGGCTTCTGACCAGGAAGTGGCATATTCCAATCCATAAATTAGGACTGTCCAAGTGATAGCAGTATGAGTAATGGGTTGGAGAGGGAGATACTGGGAAAAGGAGGCTGAATTAGGGGACAAAAGGCAGGAAGGTCGGTGCTAGGGTTTTGACAATAGGAATGCAGAAGAGGGGGACATGAAAGGCTCTGTGAAGGTGGAGGTGACCGATTTGGCAGCTTTATTTGGGTATGATAAGTCAGTGAGCATGAGGAACCCCAATTACTCGCTTCAAGTTTGGTGTACTAGAAGATACAAGGGGGGAGCCAAAAAAACCCCTGGAATTTATTTATAAAAAATTGTGTGTTTATTCTTACGTTTAAACTTCAAGTCACCTTCCAAGTATTCTTTTTTTTTAATTCTCGCCTGATGACATGCTTATTTATTTTAGAGAGAGGGGAAGGGAGAGAGTGAGGGAGAGAGAAGTCGCGGTGGTAGAGAAACATGGATTGGTTGCCTTTCATACATGCCTACCCAGGAGGACCGCTCATAGATGCTGCAACTGGGAACCAGACTCGGGTCCCAGGCATGAGCCCTAACCAGGAATCGAGCCCATGACCTTTCAGTCTACAGAACCATGCTCCAATCCAATGAGCCACAGCAGCCAGGCCTACAGCATCTTTTTATGTATTTATTTGCCATTCTTATATCATCTTTGTTGAAGTGTCTTTCACATCTCTTTTTCATGTTTTAAAGTTGGGTTATTTGTTTTCATATTGTTAAGGTTTGAAAATTCTTTATATAATCTGGATACAAGTTCTTTGTCAGATATGTGATTTACAAATATTTCCCCCATTCTGTGGCTTGTTTTTTAAATTTTAAAGTGTCTTTTGCAG
>VMDR010033326.1:0-11399 GCA_007922815.1 Macrotus californicus
TTAAATAAATTATATGTTTCTCTCCCCAAATAGATGGGCCTTTCTATGAGGATAACTGAAGGTAGACTAATATCTATAAATTATCATATGCTAACTGGCATTGTTGCTAAGTTTTCTACTGTCAAATTAAAAGTGAAATAAAGAACAGGTCCATTAAGTAAAAGTCAGAGATGATCTTTCTGTCACAGAGAGTCCTCTAGTGTATTCTGCGTATATATAGATATCCCTTTGAAATATGCTTAGCTATAACATTTAAATAGTGTGCATAAATGCTATTGCTTACCAAGTATATTTAATTTTGAGAGTTTTGGCTTATAATGAGTGTATGGCCTTAGAAAAAAGAATACGATTTAAATTAATATCAAGTTTCCAACTTGGGACACTGGGGACATAACAACTGCCATCCCCTGAGAGCAACTGTAGGAGGCAACATACTTGTGAGTGGGAGGTGAAGTTCAACTTGATGAACTGAAGTTAATGTTCTTGTGCAATATCCAGGGGAAAATATGAAGTATGCTATAGGGAACATATCTGAGTGGAAGGCTGAATGTAGCCCAGCTCTGTCTGAAAACAGGCAGGTGTGTGTCAGCACACAGGAATCCAGACCTGTCGCGGTCCTGTCCGGCAGGACCGTGTGTCGTTGTGGAATGCTTGTCCTATATCCCCAGACAAGTGACGAACAAATTCACATGGACTAAAGAAATCCGGTGGAGAAAAGGGATGAGTGGCTGATCTCTCAATGATCAAGAGAGAGGGCCCCGACCCTTTCCTCGACAGGCTTTTACTGAAACTCCAGGTCCATTACATTTAGGGTAGTCCTCATTGACTACGCATAGGTTTGTTTTAGGTGGTTAACTATTATAGATAGCAAAGAAAAGAATGTCGCTGATCACTTCAAAGATAAAATACAAAGTGGAGAGGAGGCTTAGCTAGTTACATATATACTTTGGAAGTCCAGTCCAAGTCAAAGTAAACTTCTGCTGTCTCCATCCCAGGTGAGGGAGTTTTTTGGGAAGAGCAAGTTTTAAAGCGGCCTGGGTACAATGCAGGCCTGATTACCCACGGGAAACCTATCCACAGATGTGATCTGCACACCACGCATGATCTGGACTGCATTGAGATCCAGAGCTGAGACACAGACCGCATCACACATGAATAGGTTCCCCATAACTCCCCCTTTGTTTTTAGTTATGAGGCTACAATTGCTATTGCCAGGTCGAATGATCCCCTATATTTTTCCTTTTATTTTTAGCTAGGACCACTATAGATCCCCCAAAGCTTGCTACTTGCTGGTCCCTTTCACGACTCTGGGAAAATAATTTGCAAATACAGTGAAGCACACAAAGCATTATTAGAACCAGTAAACAACCAGCAGCTCCAAAGACCCACACTCTCAGTTTGAGTCCATCAAACCAGTTTTTTGGGTCTAGCCAACCGAGATTGTCACGGAGGTTCAAAAAACCTCTTGCTTAGTCAAGGGTTGAATGTCCTGCAGCTGCTGATGTAATTCCAGCTGCAATTTATCAATTTGTCTTTTTAAGTTAGTAGAAAAGGCCCCTGTTAGGCGGTGTTGAATATCACTCCAGGAATACTGGCTGGAATTCCACTGGAGCGGGGTAACACACAGCTTGGAGAATCCTGGGTCATAGGTCAGCTGTTGGAGGGTTACTTAGTGTGTCCTGGCATTGGACAATCCAGTTGAGTGCTGATTCAACTGCAGAAAGGCGAGTCAGAATCTCTTGATCAATCTGGGCCTATTGAAGCATTTCTAAAGTAGTATTGGTTAAGAGAACATCAACAGTATGAGCAGTTTGAACTGAGTCAACAAGGGCGGTGGTTGCCATGGCAGCAGTGGCTGCAATAACTATAGCAGAGACAATGAATGCAATTAGGGTCCCGACGAAGCGTTGGACTCATATAGGGGCCAGTGCATTGTTAAGGGCTACTATGCCATTGGGATCCTCCCATTCCCTGGTTACGTCAACTAGCACCCATACTTGAGCTTGTCTTCTAACTATATAAACTGTAGTGAGATTTAACCGAGTAATATTGAAATGAGTAAAGCAGCTGGCATATATGGAGCCTGCAGGGACATGCAGAGAATAAATCTTTACTGATTCATTATAAAAGAGTTGGGCTGTTCCTGGGGTTGCTAAAAATAGGAAGGGGTGTGAGGTACAAACCGTGACCCAATCTTGCTCTGGAGCATCAGTCTGGTATATACATCCTAGGGCATGCTTAGGGTCACAACCAATTTTTATATATAAATGCTTCCTAGTAATAAAAGGCAAGCCCATTTTCCAAGAGTTATAATGCCATGGGCTAGTGTGGCTAGGAGAAACAATTCTAATAATAGGTGCCCCGGTGCCGGGCCCCTCCCACCACACATTAGTATATAGTTGTTGGGGCTGAGCCGGAACTGTTATTGAATCACATTTAGCTAAAATTTTCCAGTTAGCTCCCCAATTCTCTACTACAAAAGGACTTTTGGGGAGAAATGCAATGGTAGCATTCAGTCCTTGGCATAAGGACCAGAAGACTGAGTCATTAAGGCTAGCATCTAGGGTACAAGGAGGAACTGGAGGGGGGTTGAAAGTATGGTAAACCCCCTCCTGGGTACGCAGGCCAACCGTGGCTACCATGGAGAGCTGGTAGTGATCACTGCATTGTTCTTTGTGTGCAGCATAAAGTTGTTCCTTCAAGGGAAAGCATAAGGTGTTAGTAAGAACAGAGAAACAAACTGGCAAGTGCTTAGCAGCATAAATAGTATTTTCCGGCACCAGCATCCAGTGTTTTTTTTCTTCTAGTGGGCCATCAGGGGGCATCCGCACCCCTCCTGTCCACTGAGTATCATTAGTGGAAAAGGGAGGCTCAACATTCCACCAGGTATGTAGTTTAAATACTGGTGGATCAATAATGTGGCCCCAATAGATATAAGAGGAATTAACCTCCATAGCTAGGCCCTGCCCCCCTAGGCAAGGTATAATAGCAATTAAAAGCAAAGTTCTAGCTGAGTTGGCTGACAGCACTGCTAGGTAAGCAATAAACCTGTTTTCTGGGGTATCTTCTACCTTTGTTTCAGTAAGAATCTTCTTGGCTTGAACATTAAGACCCTTAATGTCCCCCCATGTTGTGGGGGTGCACCTAAAAGGAACATCATGAGACATCGGGGGTAGTGGCTCTCTGCAGGAAGTGTCTGAGCCTCGGGCCTTGCTATTGGGGTGAGCCCTATCCTCCGTTGGCAGACTCACATCCGTGAGCAACGCTGCGGGTGTTTGGTCCCATTCTGGTTGTTCAGGGTCAGCTGAGCCATCTGGTCTGTCAGTTGATTGGGTCTCACCTCCAGGTAGTGGAGCTTGGTGTCTATTTCGCTCATGATAAGGCTTTACTCTTTTGGCTGGCAGCCAGACAGGACCTGTAGGAAAGGAAACACAAGCATACCCTCTTCCCCATGTTAAGAGGTCTACAGGGCCCTGCCAAGTGCCATCTCCTAGTGGATCTCTATATAAAACTTGAGGGTAAGGCAGTTTTGATTCATTTGTCTGAAAATGTTTTTCAATTGGAGTACACAGAGATTCATCACAATTTAGAAATTTATAGGTAAACACAGCTAGCATAGTCAAGTTTTTTGGGGAGGACTCATGACTCCCCCTTTTTAGTTTTTTGAGGAGATTTTTAAAGGTATGATGAGTCCGCTCTACAGTTGCCTGACCAGTTGGATTGTAAGGGATTCCTGTTTTATGTTCGATATTCCAACGCTGAAGGAAGACCTGGGTGGAATGAGCTAGGTATCCGGGGCCATTATCAGTTTTAATTTGCTGAGGCTGTCCTAAATGACTAAAGGCTTTAAGCCAATGGGCTTGTACGTTTTTAGCAGATTCTCCTGTTAAAGCAGATGCATGTAAAGCACTGGAATAGGTATCAATAGAGATGTGAACATATTTAAATTTTCCAAAGGGAGAATAATGAGTGACATCTGTTTGCCAGATTGTTTGAGATTTTAGTCCTCGAGGATTAACTCCTGTAGATGGGGGTGTCTTGGTAAGGGCTTGGCAATCAGGACATTCTTTAATAATTTGCTTAGCTTGGGAACGAGGAATGTCAAATTGTTTTCAGAGTGCCTGGCTGTTTTGATGAAAAAACTGATGAGAAGCCGTTGCTTGCTGGAAGGCAGTGAGGACACTAACTAAGGCATCTGCCTTATTGTTACCATCCACCAGGGGGCCAAGCAGGCCCAAATGGGATTGAATGTAAGTAAGAAAGGGGGTGTCCTCGCTTGTTGAGGAGGGACTATAGGGTCAAAAACAAGTTAAGTAGATTGGGGTCAATAGAAGTTTTAATTAGTACCTGATCCAGATGCAGAATAGTATAAACGGTATATCCTGAGTCATAGACTATATTCAAAGCTTCCTGGAGCTGTTGCCACAGGGCCATGATTGCAGCAAAAAGCTTGGCCCTTTGAGTAGAGGAATGTCCTGAGGATACAAAATTCCTCCAGTGATCTCCTTCTTGCCACACAATAGCAGTTCCATCGGTCTTGCTGGACCCATCAAGAAACACAGTTCTTGCCACAACTATTGGTGTTGGACTAACTTTCTTTGCAAGCCTTATTTGAAGGAAGGGAATGTTTTGAAGCAGCCTACCTGAGGGCAGATTAATTTCTAGTCCTCCTATGAAGTCAGCTATGGCACACTGAAATTCCAAAGACTGAACTGCTAATTGTTGCAAATAGACTTGAGTTCAGGGGATGTGAATAAAAGCAGGATCATATCCAAATAACTGCTGTGTTCGCTCACGCCCTTTTATAATAAGATGGCACAACGCAGTTTAATAGGTGGTGATAGTGCATTGTGGCTGATGAGGCAGAAAAAGCCATTCTATCATATTTAAGTGGGGTGACAGTTGTCCTATAAGACCTTTTGGGGTGCCTAAGGTTGGAAAACAGAAAAGTCAAACAGGGAATTGTAGATTAATTCGAGTTAATTGTCGCTGCTGAATATGCTGATTTACTGTAGTTAGTTCCTATAGGGCCTCAGGAGATAATTTTCTAGGGGAATTGAGATCTGGGTCCCCTTTTAGGGCATTAAATAGATGAGTTAATTGTTGTGTAGGTATTCCAAGGCTGGGTTGCACCCAGCTGATTGCTTCCAGGAGTTGTTGGAGGCGATTAAGAATCAAATCCTTGGGTGGAATGATTTGAAGTACTTGGGGCCAGATTGTCCTGTTAAAAAGAACATAGCCTAAATATTTCCAAGGCTCTGAATTCTGGATTTTCTCTGGAGCTATTACTAGTCCGGCAGAGGCCACAGAACTTTTAAGAAAGGAAGTAGTCTTTGCTAGATAGAATATCTTGTGAAGGAGCTGCGATTAAGATATCATCCATATAATGATAGATAATTGAATCAGGGAAATTTATCTCTTACTGGTTGAATGGCAGTATGAATGAAATGTTGGCAGATAGTTGGGCTGCTAAGCATTCCCTGAGGCAAAACTTTCCATTGGAATTCCTGCAAAGGCTGGGAATTGTTAATGATTGGGAGAGAAAATGCAAAACACTCCTGATCCTTATCTGCTAAAGGGATTGTAAAGAAGCAATCCTTTAGGTCAGTAACTAAAAGCCGCCAATTCTTTGGAATGCAAGCTGGATTACGGACTCCTGGCTGTAGGAGGCCCATTGGCTGGAGGGATTCATTGATTTTTCTTAAATCATGAATAAGCCTCTATTTGCCAGATTTCTTTGGTACAACAAAAACAGGCATATTCCAAGAGCTGGTAGAGGGTTCAATATGACCTGCTTATAATTGTTGTTTAATTAAAAGGTGGGTCTGTTCAAGTTGCTCTCCCTTAAGTGGCCACTGATCAACCCATACCAGAGTGTTGGAGAGCCAGGTAAGAGGTAAGGGAGTTATATGAGCAGTGGCCACTAGGGAAAATGTGGCAGAGAGGTTTGCATTCCCCACTGACTGAGGAGATCACGGCCCCAAATATTAAGAGGCATAGGCAAGATATATGGCTGAATTCTCCCTACCTGTCCCTCTGGCCCATAACATTTAAGAGAGCACACACTGACTTGTGGTTGAGAAACTCCTCCTACACCCGTGACAGGTGTTCTGCTGTCTGTTAGAGGCCATTCAGGAGACCAAAACTGTTTTGAGATAACAGAGATGTCGGCTCCTGTATCTTTGAGGCCATGAAAAGTCTTATCCTTTACCCTTACTTGTAAGATTGGTTTGTTTAACTTAATTGATTCTGTCCAAAAAACTGATTGATTGTTCGTACTACCAAAGCTTCCTTCTCCCCTCACTGCATTTTGAGTCTTTGAGGTTACATAGGGGAGTAGGATCAACTGGGAAATATGCGTTCAACCAGGAATAATATGATAGCCAGAAACTTTAAGCGTGATTTTAATTTCTCCTTGACAATCTGAGTCAATGACCCCTGGTCGAACAAAAGTGCCCTTGGTAGTAATACTGGATTTCCCTAAAATTAAACCGACTGTTCCTGGGGGTAAAGGTCCCCAGACACCAGTGGGAGCTATAACTATTTGATTTTGTTCCTTTAAGACGAGCTCGCTGGTGGTGACCAAGTCCAGCCCTGCGCTTCCGAGGGTGGCTGTATGAAGGTCAGAAACTGTGCATTTCCTTCAATTCCCCAATCCTGATTGCTGGTCTGAAACCTCCGATTGGGGTTTGGGACGCTGGAGCAGGCACCCCCTTGGAAGTTTCTCTGAATGGGCTGGCCATTTTTGTCAGATTTAGAACGGCAATCACTTGCCCAATGTCTGCCTTTGCCACAGCGTGGACAGTCCTTTGGAGGAAGCTTGCCATTGTTCCCCTTTTTAATGTGGAAGGACAGTCTCTGCTCAGGTGACTGGGATTTCCACAATTGTAATATCTGGAATCTCCCCTAGCTGCAGCAGCGAGAAGAGAAGCCTTGTGCTGCTCCATGCCAACATCTTGGCAAGCCTTGATAAACTCACTGATTTCTCTGGTAGTGGTTTGCAAGGGTCCTATTATGGTCCTGCAGTCCTTGTTAGCATTCTCAAAAGCTAGCTGCCATAAATCTTAGCTGCTTTGTCATTATCTATTTGCTTATCAATAGCTTCCTGTAGGCGATCATTAAAGTCAATATATGCCTCTGTAGCACCCTGACAGACATTGACGAAGGAAGAAGTTTCCTTGGCCTGAGAGTCAGGCACAGCCTTCATGGCCCTGAGGGCAATTTGAGCACTTTGAGTGCTTTGAGCCTGGTTTAGTCTGCAGCAGTAGCAAAATCACCAGACCCAAGCAGCATAGAGAGGATTACCAGATTATTTGTTTGTACATTTTCAGCTGCTTGGTGGTTAGCTCGCTGAGAGCACTCTGAATGCCAGATTGCAAATTGGGCTGGTGTTAAGACTGTCCTGGCCAGGGCAATCCAGTCAGAAGGGGCCATCCTGTAGCTGTCAGTGATGGCCTGAAATAGCCCATTAGTATAGGAAGACTGAAGCCCATTTTCTTTAATGCTCTTTTTTAGATCTTTGTAGAGGGAAAAAGGAAGAGGCTCATGGACATTTCTTTGACCCTTAACTATAATGAGGAAAGCCGAAAGAGCATCTAAATCCCCAGCCTCCGCTGCTTGTCGAAGGCACTGTTACATGGCCCCCACAGAATATTTGTCTAAAATTTTTGGTTCTCTTGGTGGTGAATCATCCAGCAAGGAGGCATGCTCCCAGAGCTGAGGTATGGAGCAGCAGCTATGAGGCAGGTCGTCCGGTGGGGCTGTAGGTGCAACTTTCTTGGCTAGTTCTATTGCTGAGTCGTATATGGCTTCCTTCTCTGAACCAGACTCCTTAGCCTCTTCTGTGACTAGCTCTGAAATCCTGGTCCATATGGACATAAGAGCAGTCCTAACCAGCCCCCAAGTTAATAAGTTTTGAGCTCCAATAGGAACACCACTGTCTTGTAAAGATTTTAATTTATTGCCTGCCTCCTCCCAGATCTTAATATCTAAGGTTCCTTTGTCAGGAAAAGCAGGGTAGTATTTCTTTATAGTTCACAGAAGCCGAGCAAGGTGTTTTTTCTTTATTTTACATCCCACCTCGCTGAGGAGCTGTTGTAACACCCGCAGGTAAACTTTCTGCTCTTTAGATAAACCAGAACCCATTTTTTATTGAAAGGTTTTTATTCACTTTTGACCGTTCTCTCCATACCCTGCTGCCTGTGCTGGACCCTAGTTAATTATCTACTAGGGAAAATAGCGTGGTGGGTCGAGATGTACTGTTGGTAAGAGACAGTCAGACCCAACCCTGCTTATGGGTCTCGGGTTCTCTTCAGGCATCTAGAACTGCAAGGGGGCAGCTCCAAGTGCTAGGTGACCAGCCTTTATATTACACTTTCCCGGATGAACCAGAAGCTTAATTAAGTTGTTTTGGAGGTCCCTATAAGGCCCCTGAGTGTCTCGGGAATTGATCCCAGACACCCTCGCGAGGCTCCAACTCATGTGGGAACACCCGATTTCTTGAGCTGAGGGGTGGAAGTGCCTTTTATCTTCGGAGCTTGGCAAACGCCAAAAGCTCTCATACAAAACCTGTAACTAACACTGAATTCTCCTGGAAAGCAATCTTCGGAGTCTGGTCAAAGCTGAAACACTCATTCACTATCCACTTTTCCTGATGCAGGTGGATGGAGGGAAGGTCAAAAGGACCACCAGAGGCAGTTTGAAACAAAGGATTTGTTGAAACGCTTGTAAATAGCCCTGTAACCAGCTACTGTCTCAAATGCTGATTAGAGGGAAAATCTTTGCTCTTTCTCCCAAGCTAAGACCTAGATGGGGGTTGTGCCGTGGGGATGCATGCTTGAGAGAGAGAGAGAGCAAGGCTCCTGCTTACTAAAGAGGGTACAGAGATAACGCTGAAATAATGCGATTGCAAGAGGGTGACCTAGGAAGAAATCCCTTTTCCCTGAATGCCAACACATCCCATGACCTTACCGAGAAGCTTTGGTGTTGTTGGCCTTTACCTGGGCTGATGCGCGCGCGTTTCCGCCCCGTCAGTGTGTTGGTTCTACAACTGTGGCTCAAAGCCTCTGGTCACCCCTGTTCAGGCGTCAGATGTCATGGTCCCATCCAGCAGGACCGCGTGTCATTGTGGAATGCTTGTCCTATATCCCCAGACAAGTGACGAACAAATTCACACAGACTAAAGAAATCTGGTGGAGAAAAGGGATGAGTGGCTGATCTCTCAATGATCAAGAGAGAGGGCCCCGACCCTTTCCTCAACAGGCTTTTACTGAAACTCCAGGTCCATTACATTCAGGGTAGTCCTCATTGACTACGCATAGGTTTGTTTTAGGTGGTTAACTATTATAGATAGCAAAGAAAAGAATGTTGCTGATCACTTCAAAGATAAAATACAAAGTGGAGAGGAGGCTTAGCTAGTTACACATATACTTTGGAAGTCTGGCCCAAGTCAAAGTAAACTTCTGCTGTCTCCATCCCAGGTGAGGGAGTTTTTTGGGAAGAGCAAGTTTTAAAGTGGCCTAGGTACAATGCAGGCCTGATTCCCCACAGGAGACCTATCCATGGATGTGATCTGCACACCACATGTGATCTGGATTGCATTCAAATCCAGAGCTTAGTCACAGACCGCATCACACATGACTAGGTTCCCCATACAGACCCACCGATCGGTTCTCCCATGGGGAATCAGGCCTGCATTGTACCTAGGTCACTTTGAGTCTTGCTCTTGCTAAAAAACTCCCTCACCTGGAATCAAGGCAGCAGAGGTTTACTGCAATCTGCACTAAAGCTCCCAAGGATGGGGTGTAACAATTCAACTACTTTTCCCCTGTACATTTGCAAATGTCCTTTCTCTTTGAAGTGATTAGCAATATTCTTTCCTTTGTTATATATAAAAGGTAACCACCTAAAGCAAACTTGTGCATAGTAAATGAGGGCCATCCTTGATTTAATCTACCTAGAATATCAATAAAAGTATGTCTAGGCAGGGGTTGTGGCCCTCTCTTTCTCACTTAGAGAGTCGCCATGCTGTCCCTTTTTCTCCACCGGATTTCTGTAGTCCATGGGAATCTGTTTGTCATTCGTTGTAGCCATAGCATAAACATCCACAACACACGGACCCTGCTGGCAGAGTCCGCATCAGTATGCCATTGGATGTAATTCTGAAACTCAAGCAAGTGTTTCTGACCTGGAATGGTAGATTTGGTAGTTATCGATTCCCATGAAGATTGATGGGACAACTCAGGAATAGTAAGAGACTAAGAGGGGAGAGGAAAACAAATAGCACACAGTGTGACAGAAATCAAGATGGTATAGAACTTTAAGCAAGGAATGATTGACAGTACAAAGTATAGAAGCAATGTCTCATAGAATTAGGATAGAAAAAATTGGGCTGGACAATTAAGAATATCTTTGTGTCTCTAGTGATAGCCATTTTATATGAGTAGAAGAGAAAGAAGTTGGCTTGTTAATTGGACTTTATGTTGAGTAAAGTTTCAATGACTTTAGAGTATTTAAATTTTCATGCTTGAAGTTGGCCTTTGTGTTGTCTCTGGAATATCAAACTTACAATAAATATTGTTACACTGACTTAGGAAAATTTACTCAGGCCTCAATTTTAAATAACAACCAAAGTTTTATATACATATACTCCCTGACTTAAGGTGGTTCAACTTAAGATTTTTTTCACTTCGTGGTGGTGCAAAAGCAATACACATTCAGTAGAAACTGCACTCTGAATTTCGAATTTTGATCTTTTCCCATTAGGAATATGCAGTATGATACTCTCTGGTGATGCTGGGCAGCAGCGGGGAGCCACAGTTCACATCTGGCCAGGCAATTACAAGAGTAAACAAGTGATACTCTACAGTGTACTGTGTTACCAGTGATTTTTAGATATTGTGTCCTGAGCACCTTGTAGGCTAGGCTAAATTATGATGTTTGGTAGGTAAATTGTATAAAATGCATTTTTGACTAACAATAATTTCAGCTAACAATGGGAATTTGGGGATGTAATTGGTATATAACCCCATTGTAAGTCAAGGAACATCTGTATTTTAAATTTTTAGCTATGCCTAAATAACATGGAAGTGGAAAATGGAAGTTCTACCATATTAATTTAACAAGTCAGTGGCTGTAGGAATACAAGAGGATATTGTATATATAAGCTTCCTATTAGTCATATTTTAACTTTAGTGTAACCTTCTCAGAGAGGGCATTATTGATCTCCCAATTTAAAGTACCTTCTCAAATACTCTTATCATATTATTCCATTTTTTGCATGAAAACTAATATCTGATTTTTTTCAAAATCTATTTCTCCACCCACCCATTATAAAATAAGATCAAAGAGAAGAAGCTATGACTGTCTTGACCCCAGCTATATCCTTGGCACTATGAATA
>VMDR010033327.1:0-11399 GCA_007922815.1 Macrotus californicus
ACACACACACACACACACACACACACACACACACACACACACACAAAGACTTCAGCTAGTCTTCAGTTGGTTATTCATGTTGCTTGTTCTATATTTTAGTTGTAATTCCAGGTGGTCCTGGAAGGAGGTGCAGGAAATTTAATTAAACATACCAAATACCACAAGACTGTCTTGGGTTTAGAATAGAAATTCATGAAATTTATATTGGTAACCTGGAGTCAGAATTGGATAGTGCAATTGCTATCAGAATGTTGGAAAAATATCTTAATTATAATTATACATTTTAGAATCCACCAAAAAGTCCAGTCTGAGGATCAGAATGAAGCCAGACAGCTCATGCATTAGTCTTATGATAAATGGCTTCACCCTAAGAGGATTCCACTACGGTATTGAAAGTGCATTACATTATGGCAAAAGGGAAATGTCAAAACTACTTCCCAGATTTGAGGAGAAAATGAGCCACATCGTATGTCTTGATCAGCCTGTCTTTTTACCGAATCTCTGAATATTGACTAGTCTTATGCTGCCATAAACGCATTTCTTTCCAAGGGTTCTAAGGACATACATAATCTTGACAATTTCTGAAATCGCAGGTTTTACCCTTTAATGTTGAAAATTCTTATACACTGATCCAGTTCAATCTACCTGGCAGAAAAAGCCAATCTTGTAAAGCACAGACCTTAGGAAAGACCTTGGACAGGTTATGGGCTGCCAAGCACTATTCTGCTCCGCAATGCCAGACCAGGAACAATGGAAGAAACTGTGCCTATTTTTCTCTCCCTTGGGGCTAAAGCTGTGAATGACAGCTCTGATCAGATCATATTGTAAACTCTCAGTTAATTCAAGTGGCTGTGAATGCAGTTGATACTTTGGTACCTGGAGGTAAACAGAAAACCCATTTATTTACTACAGCCATCTTTTGGGAATTCTAGGTCACAAAATTCAACATTTCTCTGAGGAATGAGGAGAACCTGGAATAGCTCTCAGTGAAATTCTCATCATACAGAACTTTTCAAAAATAAGATTTCCAAAATAACTTTCTGCCAGGACATATTTACTGGGAATCTCTCCTGTGTTTTTCTACCCACGACCCCTTTTACCCTCATAACTTCACTGCCAAGGGAGCTTTGCTGAGGTTTTAGACTTGCCAAACCAGGATTTCCATTCAGGTCTCTCTGTATATACACCTCAGGTGTTTTCTACTACAAACTCACTATATTCCTGGGCTGTTCTTTCTTAGTTGGAGTTCTGGCCCCAATGTCCCATCAGCCAAATTGATAATGTTTTTGAAGAGATTTCGAAAGAAGCACAGTGCATCCCTGTGGCCAGGATGGTAAACAGCAGGAATCAAACTCAGATTTTAAGAAAAAGTGAAAATTTAGCAGCATGTAATAGTGTTAGCCTTTAGAACATTCGAAATACGCTGTCTGTAGACTAAGATCTTAGACACTAAAAACACTTGTCTTTCCAGAGGTTTAGTTTTTTATAAACGTTTGGGTTCTTTGGGTGTGCATGTGTATGCATTTTGCAGTGTTACCTTTTGGTTATTTGTTGTTTTTAGCATTTCCAATATGGCAAAACATAACCCCAGAACTTTTATGTGCATAATCTCATTTAATCTTCACGAGGGCCCCAGGAGATCAGTGCTATTAGTTACCACCACTCATTCTATCAGAGAGAAAACAGAAGATGCTATGAAACAACCCTGGGAAGGAATGGAGCCAGGTTCCAGCCCAGAATGGTGGACACCAAGCCTGGATAATTAATTACTCCCTGCATTCATATCATCAATTTTCTCTCTTTCTACTTAATGTGAAAGACGGAGACAACGTGGGTATTTGTAATAGTAATAAAACTAATCAAGAATTTGCTCACATATTTGATGTAATTGATTACTAATGGCATCTCTTGAGCCTCAATTTTCATGCAGATGTCAACTAGCTTTACCCAAGGCAAATGTATACCCCCTGAAGCCCTTCAGAGCATCTCAAAGGACTTTTTGAACTCATCCCTGTCTTACTGCCTTTACTTATCTGTAGAAGTTCCAGACCAGACTCTCAGAAGTTTCTTCTACCCATAAGTAGAAATCCACCTTTGGAGTCAATGGAACTTAGTAATGTAGGGGTTCAGAACAATCGCCCAAGGGGTGCCTCTGTGGCATGTGGATTGTTTTGAGCTAAAGACAACCAAGACCGTGCAAGAGAAAGTTCTGCACCCTCTCCACATAGAAGAATTTGAATTAGAGACCTTGCCCATAGTAAGAGACTAGAGAAAACCTTTTGACCTACCTATAAGGCAGCACAAGCTTCTAATTACTGAACATCTTTTCTTCTCCTCCTGCAGTGAGCTGCCTTCTCTCTGAATCCCTAAGATGGTTCTTAGCTCAGAATAGCACATCTACCTCATTTTTCCTTTCTTTTATTGAACCTCTCATGTATGTGCTGTTCGCATACATATGAATGTAATTAAATTTGGGTGTTTTCTCTTGCTCATCTGTCTCATGTCTATTTGTTTATTACAGCAGCCTAAAGAACCTTGAGGGTAGAGGAAAGTTTCTGCCTCTCCCACATCTTAATCACAGCAACATCCTACTCACAGACTGAAATCATTTTGTAATATTGTTCCATGAGATACTTTTAACTGTCAAAACAAGTAAGATTGCACCCTACTTCCAGGAAGGATACCGAACAACAAAACGACTACCCTAGGAACCCATCTTGAGCAAAGGGAAGGAGCAGCTGTTTACTTCACCTTAACAGGCATTCATGGAGAGATCTGGTGGTGCTAGACTACTCAACCTACCTCTTCATCACTCCAAACCTGGTCCTTGGACCAGCAGCACCACCATTGCCTGGGGGCTTGTTAGAAATTCAGCATCTCAGCTTATACCCCAGACCTAATGAATCAGAATCTGCATATTTTAACAGTCTCTTGGGTGATCTGTCTACACATCACAGATTGAGGACAGTTTTAGGGAGCCCTACCTACCTTAGGTGATTTTTCCTAGTTAGCCTACCTCAAAAACATGAATAAATCCACAAAATGTAGTTTGATTGATATTCTTCTTTTTTATATAAGAACTCTGGGGTTCTCAGACACAGGGGAGGGAAATGGTTAAAATACCACACAGGTGATTATTTCATGGACTGACTTCAGCATCTGTTATGACATTTATTATCTATGTGATTGTGTGGTATAGTTTTTCCAAATTGGTAAGCTGATATAGGAGAATTTCATGCCTAAACACTATTTTATTTTGAAGATATTTTCTATATATGCCCTTGTCTCTGCTTCACAAACCAAACAAGGGTGTTTCTTTAAGAACTGGGTAAAAGGAGATGTGAGACAGATGTTACAGAACTGAGGAGAGAAGAGTGGTTTAGACAACAAAAATGAGAACTATTTGACTGATGCCTCAGATAAAATTGAGGTCGGCAGATTAAACTAGGGGCACAGAATTTGAAGAATCACAGACTACAGACACGTGTCAGCTGAAAAGAAGCTACACGTGTGTTTGCTTTAGGACCCGCCCATGACCAAAGTAACCCAGAGCGCTCAAGTGACTGGCCTGAAGATGCACAGCCCATGAATGGTAAGATTGTCTCAATTTTCTAGGCCACCAGCTCTGTTGTTATGGAAACCATCCACTTCTCTCAACTGCCAATTTCATTGCAGTGTTCAGTGCTAGGCAATCAAATAACAAATGAATAGCTGCACTAATTCAGCCAGACATAAAATGTTACTTGGTATTTTTTCCTTCCTTTATTGCCTTATTTTTGCCCCAATTTATTATTCTCTTTGTCACGTTTTCATCTAATGTTTTGATTTTCCTTATTTTTTTTTCCTCTGGCTGTCATCCTTGATATCCCTTCTACTTAGTTAAAAACTTGTAAAGAAACTCGTGTTAAGAATTTTGACTGAAACAACTATTTCAGTCAAAAAGACGGCCACAGCAACCCCTTGTGATCATCCATTGTATTAAGAAATCAGTGGATTCTGCCACACCCAGTGAGGTCTAGGGATCAGGTCCTGTGAAATGTATTTTAAACGGTTTTTTAAATTTAATTCTCAACTACAATCCTATAGATAAGAAAAATGAAGGTCAGAGAAGTTCATCATTACATGACCTTAGGCTACTCACCGAAGGGGTGGGTTCAGAATTCAAATCCCAGTCTTAATGCACCGAGAAAGGCCTCCTGTTATGATGCAAAGAGAAACTTATGATTTTCATTTAATAAGTATGCGTCTGCAGGCTGTCCCTTTTGCAGGCCTCTGTAGGCTATGAATTTATGAATAGATGAGGGAAACCAGGAGAGCAGAGGAGGTTATCTCCATTTGACCATTTCCATCTTATTAGAATTTTAAACACATTAATTACTAATTAGACAAATCGAGATGGCAATCACAGAGATTTAATTTACTCAATACCGTTTATTGGAGAGAGAGAGAGACTCATCACTTGGAAATGATCATTAACTTATGAGAAATATTTTGGGTTTGGAAGAAACAATTAAAAGGCAGTCCTTAGGAGTAATGCTAAGAAAAAAAAGTAGCTGAGACTCTCACAGTTACTGAATATATTGATACAAGGCAAAACAGCCTTCCCACAGGTACCGTGTATGCAGCTCTGTAGCAGGAATTCTTCATAAAGAGATCAGAATACTAGAAAGATCTTTGGATATTTTACGACCTTAGTGTAAGTTTAATGGCCTGCGAATGTTGGTTTTCTAATGCCTAATCAGAATTACAAATTGATTTTCAAAGGTCTTTTTACTTTTTTGTGCTTGTTTTTACTGTCTTTTATGGGAGAGATCTACTACATACTCTTCTATAGCAAGTCTTTCTCTCTGTCTCCCTGTCTCTATAACAGACGAATACCGCAGAGGGACCCAGAATAATAAATTTCATTACCAATGTTATAAAGCAAAGAAATGGTAGTTGTTGTTTTTTTTCAGTGTTTACTGAGAGCTTATGTGTCAGAAGTTTATACAATAATATTAACAAGAGTAGTGAATCTATCAGGAAAGGGATAGTTTCCATTTCTGTCAGCCTCTATAAAACCACCCACGCAGAGCAAAACAAACGGAGTTTGCAAAGGACCTCAGTCTGACTGAATGATACGGAAGAGACTCACATATTTCCTGGCCTTGACTTGAGTTTCTCGCAAAATATTCTTCGAGAATCAGAAATTTTTAATTGAGAAAAAAAAAATTTTAAGTCACCTTGAAAAATAAACATTAAAAAAACTATGGAGAATGAATAGCAAATGTGCTTTTTTTAATCCCTTGGGGTAGTAAGTATTACAGAAACTGCTCTGGAATTTTTATCCATGACGTTTCTGCTCCAAGTTCTAATGGTAGTGTAGTCTTTTTAACCCTACAGGGCTCAGATCCAAAAACACTGAGACTTCCCAGCAATGAGGTTCAAAGAGCTCTCTAAATAGTGTCTTTTTCATGATAAATTTTGCATGTAAACACTTTGCATGTGCGGATTTAATGAGGCCATTCAACGCTTTCTTAATACCACTAAAACTTTTCTCCCCCAGGACTCATTTGATGGCTCAGAAATATCTTTGATTCATTTGCATTGACTAATTCGGGGAACCACGAGGATACTTTCTGAGCCCACACTAAACTCCTGCTAGTGAGCCCCGGGGACAGAGCAATAAACAAGACGAAGTGGTCCTTGCCTGCACTGAGCTTGGAATCCACTGGCTAGAAGAGATTTGTGAGGAAGTAATTACAAGGAGACTGCGTTTAACAGAGAAGTTCAAGCATGATGCAAATATAAATATTGTGTACATTATACAATGGGCACATATCAAAGTTTTATAGAGAAAAGGGTATGCAAACATTTTTAATTAATAAGAGAACCAGAAATTGGTTCAAAGGAGAATTTAATTTATACAGCTTCATATTCTCTATCGAACAAAATTTCCTTCATTACTATGAACAGGAATAATCAGCATTGCTCTGGACAGGAAGCATTTACAGTCCTATCAGTGGTCTTCTGTTCCACATGGTTGTAATGCAGCCTGGTCTATCAAAGACAATTAAAGACACCCCTGACCTGAGATATGCCCTGAGGACTCACCGGACAATGTCCAGCACTCCTCCAAAAGGACACCTTGTGATCCTTTTTGCCCGTTTCTAAGTCTTTGACAGGGATGACCTAGAGAAAAGGTTGGTAATGGTTGGGGCAAACAGGTAGTCACCACATCCCAGGAAACATTAACTGGAAGGCATAGTATGGGCATTGCAGGGATGAGCAGAATCTCAAAACAAGGGGACCGTGATCATGCACAGATTGAAACATGAGTTTAGCACATAGGTCACCTTGCTTTGTTTCCAGGAAAGGTACTGACAAAGTCCATCCTTTCTTATCATTCAGCATACCAGCCCATAACTTTTATGTCCATGATCTTTATCTATTAATACGCAACTACTGACTTTTCAAATGCAGTCTCTGTGGGAAGGTCAATATTATGTGTCCACTTGACTGAGCCATGAAGTGCCGAGATATTTGGTCAAACATTATTCTGTGGGTTCATAGGAGGGTACTTCTGCAGAATGAACATTTAACCATAGACAAAGCAGACTGCCCTCTCTAATACGGGTGGGCTTCATCCTTTCAACTGAACGTCTGAATAGAACAAAAAGCTGACCCTCCCCCAAATAAGAACCAATTTCCTCCTGGCTGATTAGCTTGAGCTGGGACATTTTTTTTTTTCTGGCTTCAGACTAGAGCTGAATCATCAGTTTCTTCCTGGGTCTTGAGCCCGCCAACTTGCAGACTGGAGCTATATGATCTGCTGCCCTGGGTTTCGGCTTGCAGACTGCAATGGCTGGGTCTTGTGAGCCTCCATGTTCATGTCAGTCGACCTCATGCCCACAGGGTCTGGCACAAATAATGCCTTTTTTCATTACAAAATCTTTTATTATAAAATCATAAGCATGTAATTCTGTAATATAATAATATCATATTCAAGCATGTCATATGACCCTGTAGGTGAAATGTTCAGACTAAAACTACAAATTATTGCACCCGTATTATTACCCTACCAACCACACTCAAGCCATCAAACAGGCCTTACTTCAGCCGGACCCTGTATATAAATCACCATAACTGGAGCACCGTTTAGTGTTCGTAAGTATCAGATAAAAAGTTGAAACTTCAGTTCCATTCTACAGATGACATTAAAGTTTTCTCTGTGTGTATATATATTTTTTAATTTATATTTATGCCTGTTTATATAGTATGGAAAAATATGTACATCATGCATTTGAAATTTCTTAATTATATGGAACATGCATAGCCATTAAAATAGTGTGGATCATAATTTATTCAATTTATTCAATTCTCCTTTAGTTGGATTTTTTGATTAAAAATTTTCTAACCCTGGCTAGTATGGCTCAGTGGATTGAGTGCCAGCCTGCCAGCCAAAGGGTTGCTGGTTCAATTCCCAGTCAGGACACATGCCTGGGATGTGGGCCAGGTCCCCAATGGGGAGTGTGCAAGAGGCAACCACATGTAGATGTTTCTCTTCCTCTTTTTTTCCCTCTCCCTTCTCCTCTCTCTAACAATAAATGAATAAAATCTTTAAATTTTTTCTATTATTGTGACAATATCCTTATTTGTACATATTTGTGTACATATATATGTAAATTTATTGATAATAACTAAAACAAAAGAATGTAGATTCTTAACTAATTTGATGCTTAACTGTCAATTAACATTTTGTTTGCATCTTTTCTTCTTTCTTCACTTTCTTCAATATTAATTGGCATAGATTTTTATTTTAAAAAACACTCTCTTCTTGCTACTAAAAACAAGTGAAGATTTCTTAGCTTACAGAACACCTCATGTCCCATTATGATTAGGGCCTAGCGGAAAAAATGCCTTTTGAGAGAACATTTTTTTCTCAT
Organism: Macrotus californicus; assembly: GCA_007922815.1. Taxonomy (NCBI): domain Eukaryota; kingdom Metazoa; phylum Chordata; class Mammalia; order Chiroptera; family Phyllostomidae; genus Macrotus; species Macrotus californicus. The sequence continues at coordinate 7,926 of VMDR010033327.1, forward strand.
CTTTCTGTTGGTAGGGAAAAGAAAAATCATGGAGAATGTGAATGTTAATAATTTAGAAGAAGGCAGAAGGGAGAAAAATATGTTGCCTAATTTAAAATGAAAGGGATGGGTGCATAACCACCAGACCCACTTCGCTAGCCACAGGAAGGTCATTTAAATCATTCACCCCATGGAAGAACCACAGGTCATTTTCTTATACCCTCTTGAGTGGCGTTTTACGCCCTCAGTCACTTGACAACTAACTCTGGGAGGCATTCAGCAAAAAAGTAAGATAAGCAGTTGCTCATCTTGAGAACACAATTTTCAAAGTATTTGGAGACAGCAAAATGGATCAATACTTGGCAATAAGTAAGGCATGACTGTGGCTTCTTTTACGGGGACACTGGTCGGAGAATGTTTTTAAAAATCATTTACTATGTGCATTCCCTGTGATTATAGGCAGTAGGTAATGTAAATGTTCTCTTTGGTTATAAATTAAATTAATGAACTCTACAAATGTACGTTTTCCAGATGGTTGAAGTTAATGCTGAATTTTTAATTTATCTTAGTCCAGCCACTCTATCTTCATTTTTCCTCCTTTCTCAGTCACATGGACTCACTGAGTTGAAGGACAGCAACACAGATAATTTGGGGGGTGGGGCCATTAATGCCCCTTGTTCTATCTGTACCTAAAAATGATTTGATATGACTTACAATATTAAAAAAAGGAATTTGGCCAAATAAGAGGCAGATCATTGTCTAGGGAGCAGGAATATAGGATTTTTTGCATTACTTATTATTGTTAAGTATACTTCTGTACTTCCTAGAAACCAGTCTCGAAGGGAAAGTTTGCTGAATCATGTGAGTCTCATTTTCTCATGGAGTGCAGTATTAGGGAGTATGTGTATATTTTGCTGAAAGTGAAGTCTAGAAAAACTTATTCACCGACCCTTATTTAAGAAATACTAGATAGTAATGTGGTTTAAGTGTGTCCTCCAAAATCCCTAGGTTGAAATCCTAACCCCCCGAGTTGATGGTATTAGGAGATGGGACTTGGGGAGCTAATTAGATCCCGAGGGCAGAGCTCTGGAGAACGGGATCAGCACCTTATGCTGGAGCCCCTACCGAGACCCTCCACTGCTTCCTTCATGGTGGGACGCAGTGAGAAGATGCAGCTATGAATCAGAAAGACGGCCTTCACCAGAACAAGACCAGCCATGTTCACACCCTGATCTTGGCCTTCCAGCTTCCAGAACAATGATGACATTTTTTGTGTGTGTGAACCTCCTAGTTTATGATATTTTGCTATAGCAACATGAATAAGCTAAAATATATAGGCTTCTTAGAATTTTCTGTGTACACTATCCAAGTTGTCTGAGAATAAAGACAGTTTTGTTTCTTTCCTTCCCATCTACATGTCACTCATTTTTTTAATCCTGTGCTCTCGTACTGGTGCAGTCTCTCTGTGTGACCCTGAGTGGAAGCGTTAAAGGGGACACAACCTTGCCTTGGCCTTCGGTCAAAAGCACTTAGGTGTGCACTATAAAGTATAATGTTAAGTAGAAGTATGTTTTTTTTTTATTGCTTTTCCTTATCAAATTGAGAACATTCCTTCAATGCCTAGTTTGCTGAGAGTTTTATCATAAATCCATGTGGAACTTTATTGAATGCTTTCTGTCTTCGTTGAGATAATCATATGGTTCTTTTCTTTAATTTTGTTCATATTAGTTAAGTACCTTAATTGATTTCTAACTGTTGAATCAAACTTGCATTTCTCGAATAAACCTTACTTGGCCATGATGAATTATCCATTTTATATAATGCTGAATTTCAACTTGCTAACATTATGTTAGATTTTTATATCTGTGTTCCCGACAGATGTTGGTTTACATCTTTTTCCTTTTTTGTAACATCTTTGTTCGGTTATGGTGGTCTCATAAATAAGTTAGAAAAAAATCTGTCTGGATTTGTTTGCTGATGAATAGAACTGTAATAGTCTTTTTCCAAGAATTTGGCAGAACTCACTGGTAGAGCCATCTAAGCCCGGCACTTTCTCTATGAAGAGATTTTTATTTATGAATTAGATCTCAGTAGATATAACACAATTCCAATTTTATATTCCTGAATCAGTTTTGGAAAAAACCACACCTCTCAAGGAATTCATTAATCGAGGCTGTCCAACATGTTGATATAAAGCTGTTGACAGTGTTCTGAAATGATTCCTTCTATGTGTCTAGGATGTTGAGTGGTACCTCTTCTCCCATTCCTAGTGATGATTTTTGTCTTGTCATTTTCTTCATCAGCCTATGTGAAGGATTATCCACTTTATGGATTTACTCAAACTTCTGTTTTTATTGATTACTTCACTGTCTGCCCATGTTCTTCATATTGATAATTACCAATCTTATCTTTTATACTCGCTTTTACTTATTCCCACTTTAATTTACTCCTTCTAGCTTCTTAACATGAAAGACTTTATCATTCATTTTAGCCATTGTTTTCTGTTTATAGTTTATCATGCAGGCTTCCATATTCCCTATAAGCCCTGCTTCACTGCAACACACATATTTTAATATGCTGCATTTCTCTTTTCATTCAGTTTTAAAATATTCTCTGATGCTTCTGATTTCTTCTCTTTGACCCATGGGTTGTTTAGAAGTCTGTTGTTTAATTTCCAAATATATAAAGATTTTCCAGATAACTTGCTGCTATTGATTTCTATTTTAATTATATTGTGATAAAAGAATATGTCCTGCATGCTTTCTGTCCTTTTCATTTTGTCGGGACTTATTTTGTAACCAAAAACATATTCTACCTCGGGAAATGCGTGTGAGCATTTGAAAAGGATGTGCACTTTTCTGTCATTTCGTGGCATTTCTACAAACGACACTTCAAGCTAGTTAATAATATTCCTCGATCTTCCATATCCTATAGATGTCAATTATTTCATACTAGTTAACAGTATTCATGTCTTCTGTCTCTTCATTCCTTGTCTATTTTTATATCAGTTTCTAAGACAGGTGAATAAAATATCCCTTCTGAGTGTAGGGTTGCCTGTTTCTCCTCTCCTATCAGTATACCCTCCGTGCCCTTCGAAGCCCCATTACTACGTGCATGCAATGTGGTTGTGTGCATTTTGGAGATGGATGGACTCCTTCACCATCATGAAATGCAAGAGTTTATTCTCAACACCTTTTCCTGGTGTCTACTTTTTATACTAACAGAGTTGCATCAGCTGCCTCTTGATTAGTGCTTCTGTCATTTACTTTTTGAAACCTTTCTTTTTAAGCTATTTTTGTTTCCTGTTTAAAATGAGCTCTTATAGAAAGCACACAGTTTCTTCTTGGTTTATACCCCAACAGTTTACAGTTTCTGCTTTTTCACTGGAGTGTGTAAACCACTGTCGTGGTTATTTTCCTGTTGTCTGTTTTTACATGTGCCAGCCATTCTGGTTTTTTTTCTGTTTTCTTACTTTCTTCTGGGCTAAAAGTAAGG
>VMDR010033328.1:0-11399 GCA_007922815.1 Macrotus californicus
TACAATTTTCTCTTCTTAGGCCACACTCTTTTGGCCTCAACTAATCATAGCCTCTTTAATTGTTAAGGCCTTCACGATATTGACCTGGATTGGGGTCCATTTTCAGGGTAACCATGAAGTACAGTGAAGATGTTAATCTCCTCAACACACCTAGGGGAAAAGAGCTTAGACCAGTGTATCTCACAAAGTGATCGATAGACCATTTACATCAAATCTTTAGAAATAGGGTCTAGGTATATACATATTTTTAGGCTTCCCTTCTGATTTTAATGCAAAGTCTATGAACTACTTTTCTACATTCTTCATGCTTTTTCATATATGTTTATCTCTTTCTGATTATAACACAGGAGGTCCATCCCAGGGATCTCGACTGCTTGTTCAGATAAGCCAAACAAACCACAAGAAGGACTGGATGGAGCAGACATAGCCTTTATTACTCACATCACAGGGAGCACCGAGGGCAGAAGATGGGCAAAGTAAGATGGCTCCTCCTTGAGTCTGAGACTTGTTTTAAGGGGTCCCAGACAAAAGGGGCATGTGCCTTGCCCATGACTCTTAACCACATTACTTCAGTGTGTACGTGCAAAGAGAGAAGGTCAAGAGGGGGTGACACAGGACAAGAAGCCACTCCCAAAAGGAGATAAGGAAGGAATTACAATCCATTTTCAAAGCAATACACATTCCTTCTGGCCAGGGGCCCTCTGGGCAGCCTACCCCTATGGTGGTTGGAAGAGCCATGACCAGCATGACCCCACACTCCACCCCAACATTGTTCCTCCACCTCACATTCTTCAAATTTCATTCTCCCAATAGTGGACCTGTGTGGTGAGCACGTTGACACATGGCTTCTATATGCTACAGATACAGTAAAGGCTATACCCCCAGACCAACAATGCAAGACAAAACCCAAAGAGACCTAAAAGAAGGGAATGCCACCAAGAACCTAGAGAATTCCACCAAGTTGTAAAGGGGTCAGAGGTTGTGGTCAATATATAATTAATTTCAGCTCCTAGGGCAGTTGAGGCTTCGGACACAGTGTGAGAATTACCAGGGATGGATACACAACACTCAGTGTGTAGAATGGCACAGGTGCCCCCCTTGGACGGCAGTAAGGAAGTCTAACACCATTCTATTCTGCAGCACAACTTTCCTCATCTGAGTTACCTCCTCAGCAACCAGGGCTGTAGAGCATCTGCTGTGGTTGAGGGCTACTGCAGGGTGATCTGCTAGGGCCTTAACGGCTTCATGGGTTAGAACAGTACCTGCAGGGGGCAGAAACATGGCTGGGGTTAGATATAGTGTGTCCCATATGAGTCCCAATTTCGAGGGACACTTGGGAGAGTATTTAACACTCACTCTAGGATATATGGTTCTCCCCAGATGCAATGCCCAGTCCAATTAAATGGAAGGTAAGGCCAACCATATTGGCCACAGGCCCACAGGGCTCCCCATGGGATGGGATGTGTCTGTGCCCTACTGGTAGATCGCCTCATGGTCTGTAGCAGTCACTGCCATTATCATTTTGCATAGGGCTGCTGGCATCCAGCCCATGAGCTGAATAATCTCATTTACAGTACCATTTCTGTGTTCAATATACATGGGGAGGGGTTGTTGCACCCCTACCTGTAATGCTGACAGCCATCCCACACCATTCCAAACTGCATATGAAAGCCATGGCTTGGTGTGGGTGGACTGTTCTCTCATGAGCAAAAATACCTTTAAAACGTGTCTGCTGGAAGAACTGTCAGGAGCTTTCCAGTCTTGCAGCCAGTCCCAAGGTGTCTGTCTGGTTTGCAGGGTGGATCCACCACAGTAGGCTGGAGGAGGCAGCTGTGGGAAACTCAGTGCAGACCCAGCAATCAGAACAGTTGCTGATAACTGCTAGCCTACTAGCCCCCTGTAGAAAGGAGTTTCCAGAGCAGAGTCTAAGGGTGATAAGAGAGATGTTTAATAGGACCTGATAAAGGTAGATCTTGGCGGTCTGGCAATACACACACCACAGTCCAGTCTTTGGTTAATATGGCTACACTGACTGGTGGATGCCCTGGCCATTGTTTGGTACCATGCCCTATCTGCCCCTAGGTTAAGGGCCTCCCACTCTTGAAGGGCCAAGGCAGGTGTGTGCACCTGTGAGACTGAGGCTATATAAGTTCCCTTAGGAACTGAAGTCTGCTGTGGGTTGTAACAAGGGTAAGGGGTCAAGAGGCTGTTACTATGGGTGCCAGCTGCAACCCCATGACAAGTCCCTCCCCGACAGGGAGCCACCAGGGAGCAGTGGGACTCTACCTGTGCCTGCCAGGGCCAGGTCCTGGGTGCATTTCCCTGGGGGTATGTCTTAGGTCGCTGGCAAGAGCATGTTATTTTGTTGTCCCAACCCTGGGCGTAGCAGAGGCTCCTGTGTACTTAACTGCAGGTGGATAGGTGTCACCCAAGTTTTAATGAGGAGGGTAACAGGAGATGCTTTTCTTACCCTAGGCCATTTGTTCAAGGTTCACAGGCAGTCGGACAGGCAGGTCATCCATCCTGGAATGAGCTAGAGTCAGTCTTCAGGGTATCTTTTGAGAGGCCGTTGTACCTTTCAGTGAGGCCGGCTCCAGAGGTGTCGTATGGCAGATGGAATCTCCAATCTATATTGAAGGCATCTGCCCATTCTTGTACTTGATGTCCCATGAAATGGGTTCCTTGGTCGCTTTCCATGCTGTCTGGGTTCCCATACGCAGCATGGAGCTGCTTTAGGCCTCGGATGGTGGCTTGCTGTGTGGCCCGCTGGCACGGGTCTGCTTGCAGCAAGCCAGTAGTCCTGTCCATGCACTCCAAGGCACAGCGTGAGCTTCCAGACACTGGCAGGGGACCGATGTAGTTGACTTGCCAGCAGGTCAGTGGGATGTCCCACTGTCACAGGCCACTCACATGTTGGGGCAGCCAGCAAGGGTGCTTCTCTGCACAGACGGTGCATTGCTGATGGGCCATGACTACATTGGAGTAACAAAGAGGTAGGCCCCAAGCTTTTACCACTTCTCATAAAGACTTCTGTCCCGCATGGCACACCTTTTGGTGGAGCCACTCAGCCGCATCTTCTGCTGGAGCCTCTTCCCTCCAGTGGATGTGTGCCAGGTCATCAGCCTCAGTGTTGCTAGGGCTGAGGAGAGATTGATGTCCATTAACGTGGTAAAGAGTCATTACCTTTTCCAGACTAAATTCATAAATGTCCTTCCATAAGTCCTGCCCCCACAGGAGTTTTTGAGCCCCTTGCCAATCATCTTGCTGCCAACAGGGCAGCCACAGTGTCAGTCCCCTGTACACTGCCCAGCTGTCTGTGCAGATGGTCACCAGACCAGGTTCTGGGATTATGACTATCCACACAGCTCTCAACTCAGCCCACTGACTACTTTGTCCTGAGCCATCTTCCATCCATGTGCTGTCCATGCTGGGCTGGTAGGCCTCCGCACTCCAGGGGGTGGCTAGCCAAGGCAGGAGCCACCAGTGTACTGGGCATCCTCAGGCACAGGGGCTTGTTTGTCACTCTTTAGTAGTAGGCCCAGGCATGGGGAGAGGAGCAGGGAACTCTGTGCCAATGTCTTGGCAAGAAACTGGGCCCAGGAGCTGCTGTAATTCTAGGCTCAGAGGGCTCACTGCTAGTTTGCTTCCCTGTCGGAGACACGCACTCCACTCAGTCAGAGTGGCCATCTGTGCTACTGAGCTCTTGGGTCGGTTTACCATGTCCTGTACCCATCCAGCAATGGGATAGGTGTGGTGTACTAAAATCTCAGCTGGTCTGGTAATGGCTTCAGTAGCCCGGAGAACCTGGTAAACAGCGTTTGCTTGTTCTATTGGGCTGTATGGAGCCTGTGCCCCTTCTAGAGTTGGGACCAGAAGCCAATTGGCACCTTGCTGTGCCCTTGCCATTGCCAGAAGCCCAAGGCATAGCTCTCAGGGGAGATGTGGACATCTAAATCAGGGGGCCTGAGATTGATCTATGACCCCCAGTGCTTGTATGGTCTTCACTGCTTGCTTAGCAGCCTTAAAGGCCTGGTCATGCTCTTGCCCCCAATCCCAGGTGGCTCCTTTGTGGATGAAGTGATAAAGAGGGTGCACTGGCTGAGCTAAGTGTGGTATGAAAACCTGTCAGTACCCCAATAACCCTAAAAGTTCTTGTAATTGCTTTGGCTTCCGTGGGATGGGGAGAGCCTGAATCTTACCTATCACTGTAGCAGGCATCACCTTTGTCTTACCTGACCAAACAACACCCAAGAATTTGACAGACAATCCAGGTCCCTGGATTTTGTTGGAATTGACTAACCATCCTCGACCCTGAGCTGAGCCAACAGCTGAGGAGCGACATCCTCTAACTCTATAAGAGAAGATATGATCAGAGGTCAGCATGATATGATCAATGTAATGGCACATTCTCACAGGGGATGGTACAGTCTATGCAGCTGAGTCTTCAGCCCCAAGGTCGTGGCAAACAGTAGGGCTGTACAGGTAACCCTGAGGCAAAACAGTAAATGTCCACTGGCAGCCTTCCCAGGTGAAGGCGAACTGGCCCTAGCTTTCAAGATCAACATCAATGGAGAAAAAGGCATTGGCCAAATCTAATACACAATGGTGTGTGCCCAGCTCATGGCTGAGCTGGTCTAGGAGGCTAGCTATGTTAGGCACAACTGTAAAGAGCGAGGAAATCACCTTATTTACATCTCTATAATCTACAGTCATGCAACAAGTTTCATCCTGCTTTTGGACCAGCCACACAAATGAGTTGTAGGGGACCAATCCCATGATGTTCGCCTTAGCCTATTCTTCTATGGTTTCCCCAAGCTCCTTATGGCCACCCAGAAGGCAGTATTGTTTGGTGGCCACTATTCTACGGGGAGTGGGAAGGCACACAGGGGTGTCTGGCATGCCCCCTCAAAATGGCCTTCACAACCTGTATTTGGAGGTGGAACTCCACCATGGTGGTCTGTATGTGCATGCCAGCTAGAATGTCAATTCCTAGGATATACTCAGGGATAGGGGAGACATCCCCCTTATAGGGGCATGCTGGTAAATGTCCTATTCTAAGAGTCACTGTCACAACCCACACCCAGATGGACTGTCTTCCTTAGCTATCAATGACAGTTATGGGCCCTATAAATGTCTTTGGGTTTCCATAAATAAGAGAACATTCTGCACCAGTATCTACTAAAGCCAGCACTCTTTGTATGTTCTTTGGAGACCAGTAAATAGAAAGTTCTACATATGGCCTCCAATCCCTACTGGGTCCCCATAAGCCATTCCCTCAGTCATCCCTCTATGTGAAGACCCCTTCCCATGGAGCATCCTCCAGGTCTATTCCAATGTTCAGACAGTAGATGTTGTTATGAGCTGGAACTGTTGCTCAGGTTTCAGTTGCTGCCACATACTTACAAAAATGTGGTTAGGCTTCTTGTCTTTTATCTTTATCTACCCCAGCCTTTATGAGATCATTCCATAGTTTTTTATGGATTAGTTTTACTGTACCTTTCTGCTTGCATTTCACATTTAGATTCTCTCCCTTTTTTCCTTCCTTGTTCTTCTTTTCTGTCTTATTCCTTTCTTTTGTCTCAGTAGCTCTACTTGTCCTAGGTCAGCAACTGTCTGTACCACTTCTTGTACAAAATCGCCCACCTTGCTGAACAAAATAGGTATCAGGGTGCTGAAATAAGCCAGGGGTGCTGTTTGCACAACCTGTTCCCTCATTCCTTTGGTAAATCATTCCATATCTGGCCCACTGGACGGTGTGTTGCATGCCCAACTCCTGGCTGAACTGCTAGAGTTCTAGTAAACTGGTCCAATGTGGGTTAGATGAGGGTAAATTCCCCTCATGAGGCCATGCCACCCTACAGCCAGCCATTAGCCACATAAGGAGGGTAGTTGTGTGACCGGTTTGGGCTTCAGCCCACTGAATTCTTTGTCTCAGAGAGAGGTGGGTGGTGACAGAAGACCTATGTTTTAATTCATCCCCTGTAAGCAAAATGCCATGAGGCCCTCTATATCCCACAGTCACAACAGCCACCCCGTGATGGATTCAGACTCCTTCTGTCTAAACTTCGCAGCCAGCTCTTCTAGCTCGGCAGAGATGTAGGAGCACACTGTAGTGTGCGAGGTCTGCTGGGGAGGTGGCATTGGAGCACCCTGCAGTGCTCGTAGCTGTTGGGTCTTAATCTTCTGAGCCATAATCAGACAAGCCATAAGTTACCCTTCTTCTGCCTCTACGGCCCTTGCCCTCATCTATTCTGATCTCTTCATCTGAGCCACTTTCAGCTGTAGGATCCCGTTTGCGAGGATTCCAGTCAGACTGTGCCATGACAGCCTGTATAGGGGTGGGTGCTGGTCGCCGTCCCTGTGCCCTGGCAAAGTGACATGCTAGGTCCTGTAATTGCTCACTGGTCTGTTCTGATTGTTTCCCTAGGGCGTCCTTATTGTCCACCATTAGGAGATGCAGGTTCCTGTCTAATTTCAGTTCCTCTTCTAAATGCACAGCATTTGCCTCTGCCTCTATCTGTCTCTCAGTTAACCTCTGTAACACTGCCAACATTAACCATCCCACAGCAATGGCAACTTGGCAGAGGTCTCTCTTTTTCTTTAGGGTGCACTGCTCTCTGACATACTGAAAGACTTGTAGGAGGCCATCAGGAGTTTCAAGGGCTTCCCCCCAATCCCATAGTGGTCTCCATGTATCAGGAAGGTTTGCCACCTGGTACCACGTAGAATTTGCTGGCCAGCCGGGAATATTCTTGGCATCCCCCCACTTGGCATAATGTTGACCACAGTCGACTCAACTTGGGAAGTTTGGGGGGTATCTGAATCTTGCTGACTACACCAACTGTAATGCAGGAGATTGAGCCCAGGGATCTCCATTGCTCATTTGGATAAGCCGAAAAAAACACAAGGAGGACTGGAGGGAGCAGACATAGCTATTACTACCCACATTACAGGGGGCACCAGTGGCAGCAGCACTGTGGCAAAGCTGGACCACTCTTCCCTGAGTCTGAGACTTGTTTCAAGGGGTCCCAGGCAGAGGGGACATGTGTCTTGCACATGACTCCAAACTACATTACCTCAGTGTGTACGTGCAAAAAGAGAAGATCAAAGGGTTCACATAGTACAAGAAGCCACTCCCAAAAAGAGATAAGGAAGGAATTACAATCCATTTTCAAAGCAATACACATTCCTGCTAGCTGGGGCCCCTCCGGCCAACCTTGCCTTATGAGGGATTGGAGAAGCCATGTCCAGCATGACCCCACACACCTCTACCTCTGAAAACAGAATGCAAGGTCCATGAACCCTTCCTTAATTTCATGTTCACCACCAGCAGCATATGCAACCTCTCTGTTTCTATCAGATGAATAAGATGTAAAGGAATCCAAACTGGGGTACAAGAGAGTATTGGGAGAAATGGAATGCAGCACATAAACTGGAGTGGTGGGAGCACTGTTTTACTTGGAATTTGTGTACTTGAAGTGACATTGCAAAGAGGGTAGGGGAAAGGGAGAAATCAGCAAACAGGGCAGGGGAGAGGAAGTGGGAAGAAGCAGCAACAAAGCAGCTCCCATGGGCTCCCTTGATTGATCAGAAAAGTAAATGCATCTTCCCACACACCCGCCCACCATGCATCATGTACATTTTCTGAAGGAGGCAGGGAGGGTTGAGCAGACTAGATATCAACCACCAGCTTCACAAGGCCTTTTCACTGTGTAACTCAGAATGCCTAGGTAGGAACCTGCCACTGGATTGGCAGCCCTGAAGCAGAAGAGCAAGGTATGAAACATGGAACTCCTGATTGTAAGTCAATGCCCTTACATCCTCATGATCATATCCCTATGGTTGCCTTTTTTTTCTGGAAAGTTCTTTATCCTCATCTCTGCTTGTGAAAATCTTGCCCAGCCTCAGGACCTCAGCCCAAGATCTGAGGGAAATGTGCCAAGGTACCAGAAGAGCCTCTGAGACCTAGAACAGGGACAGAACCTAGGAGCAGCAAGGAAGATGACCCTCAAACTCTTCCTCTCCACCTCTTTAGAACTTTGAGTTACAAGGGAAGCCAGCACCTCCGAGGAACTACTCCCATTCAACATAGCCTGACAGGTTCTCAAGGTTGTGCCTGGCCGAAGAGGTGCCAGACACCACCCAGGCCAGAAAGTGGAGTCTGGGGATCTGCACTTGGAATGCATCTGTCAAGGCACTGCAGTAAGGGAGTTCAGAGACTTCAATTCGAGGTGAAAAATATGTATTTGGTTGAAACTGGCTTAAAATAACGGCAGAGGTCTGAGAAAGGAGGTTCTGCTGAAGGTTCTAAGTGGGAGGGTCTCCCTGCAGCTGCTAACCCCCATTCTTCACTATCTTCAAGGTCTAATCTTAGCCAAGTGTCTCCCAGGATTGCACCAAGTGCACATTTATTTCTTCGCACAATTGCCCAGGCTCCTTTTAGCCTCCTGCTTTACTGTATTTTAGGTTTCAAAATTTATTTAAGTGGGGAGTTTAAGAAGGCTGGTTGGCTGCTATCCTGAAAGTAAAGAAATATCCCATCTCTTAGTGGAGGTCCAGGATGGCTCACAAAGCAACCTTGGGTTCATGGCTCAAAGGCTCTTAGTACAACACCCCCCTGCCCTCCGGCAAATTCCACTCCCCGCCCCCCACCACCCCGCCAGCCTTTGCGCCTGGCTTGCCCTCCCTCCCACAGTGCCTGCCCATTCTTTGCTCCCGCCCTCTGCTGCCTGCGCTCACTCCCACTCGAACCCCGGGTCGCCACATCCCACACTGACTGCGCTCCTGCCCTGCGGATGGTCGCACTTCCCGCGCTCTCCTAGAACCCTGCTGCTGCCCTTGCCTCCCACGTCTCCGCGCTTCTTCGGATCTGCGTTGCTCCCGCGCCCGCCGCCCTCGCCTCCTTCGCCGCAGCCTCCGCTCTCTCGATCGCCCCCTACTCTTGGCCGTTGAGAGCCCGCGCTCCTGGCTGGCTAAGAGGCACCACCGTCTCGGCTGCCGCCACAGCCAACACGGGTGCCACACACAGCCGCCGTCACCGCCGCCGCGCCGCCGCCGCCGCCGCCGCCGCCACCACTCGCCCGCTGACCACCATGGCCACGCAGCAAACAGGTAGTAGGAAGCGGAAAGCGCCCGCCATCGAGGGGGCCGCCGCGAGCTCGTCGTCCGAGGGCCCGCTGCTGCCCAAGAGGCAGAAGCGGCTAGTGATGCGGCGCTCGCTGGTGTACTACCTGAAGGGCCGCGAGGGGGGCGCGCCGGGCCGTGCGGGGCTCCAGGGCTTCGAGGGCGAGCTGCGCGGCTACACCGTGCAGAAGCTGCCAGAGCTGCTGCAAGAGCGCGAGCTGGCCCTGGGCACCCTCAACAAGGTGTTCGCGTCGCAATGGCTGAACGCCAGGCATGTGGTGTGCGGCACCAAGTGCAACACGCTCTTCGTGGTGGACGTGCAGTCGGGTCAGATCACGCGCATCCCGCTCATGCGGGACCGGGGACCCGAGTTGGCCCGGGCCCAGCCGAGCTGCGGCATCCACGCCGTCGAGCTGAACCCCTCCAAGACGTTGCTGGCCACCGGGGGCGAGAACCCCAACAGCCTGGCTGTCTACCAGCTGCCCACCCTGGACCCAGTGTGCCTGGGCGACCGCCACGGCCACAGGGACTGGATCTTCGCCATCGCCTGGATGAGTGACACAGTGGCTGTGAGCGGGTCCCGCGATGGCACCTTGGCCCTGTGGAGAATGGATCCCGACATATTCAATGGCAGCATCGCCTGGCACAATGACGCAGGGCTCCCATTGTACGCCCACATCCGTCCGATGCACATGGAGACCATCCCGAGGTCCAGCTCCAACCCCAGTAACAGAAAAGTGCGGGCCCTGGCCTTCAGTGGCAAGAACCAGGAGCTGGGAGCAGTGTCCTTAGACGGCTACTTTCACCTGTGGAAAGCCCGGAACACCCTGTCCAGGCTCCTGACCATCAGGCTGCCCTACTGCCGAGAGAACGTGTGCCTGACCTACTGTGACGAGTTGTCCCTGTATGCGGCGGGCTCCCAGTCCCACGTCTCCTTTCTGGATGTGCGCCACGGTCAACAGAACATTCGGCCACTGTGCTCCCGAGAGGGCGGCACTGGAGTGCGCTCCCTGAGCTTCTATCAGCACATCATCACAGTAGGCACCGGCCAAGGCCACCTGCTCTTCTATGATATCCGCGCCCAGAAGTTCCTGGAGGAGAGGGCTCCCGTCGGCCAGGACTCCTCCCTGGAGCCCACAGGGAGGAAGCTCAGGCTCACCTGCGGCAGAGGCTGGCTCAACCACGATGACCTGTGGGTGAACTACTTTGGCGGCATGGATGAGTTCCCCAATGCGCTCTACACCCACTGCTACAACTGGCCGGAGATGAAGCTCTTTGTGGCTGGGGGACCTCTCCCTTCAGGCCTCCACGGGAACTACGCAGGCCTCTGGAGCTAAGGATGGCCACTGTGTTTTCCAAGTGCCCAGATTTTCCTTCTAGTCCCCTCTCATTTTCCCTCTTCACGCTGTGTTTGTGCATATAACTCAGTGTGGCTTTTATCCTAGTGGAATTGTCCAACTCAGTTGTGCTTTGTGAATTAAACAGAGAGGGATGGGAGAAAGGAAGAGAGTGTCGTCCTTCAGGCAATCAAAAAACTTAGCTTTAATACTTTTCTACACCTCTTCAACACCATCTTTTTGAATTCTCATACCAAGATTTTTGGCTAATTCTTAGTCATATGTTTTCTTTGAATCATTTATATATTCTCTCTAATGCCATGTAGTCATGGTTTTACAATTACGTATCTTTTTCTCTGTTATTACTATTACAGTAAGATTGTTTTTAGTTATTTTTCATTGAAGATAGATGTTATATTAAGAACATTTTTAAACTGGGTTTGTACATCTGTTCTGGAAGGCTAGCCATTGTTTTATGGCATTGTTCCAATTGGAAACTACATTCCAAGTTCTAGATTATCAACTTTTAGAAACATTCCATTTGCAGATTGTAGTCATAGTGTTTATAGTTTGTAAGTTGTTGGTGCTAAATGTGCTTTTTAAAAAGGTTTATTCTCTTTTAAAAAAGAAGTTGTCATAGAATATTAGTTTTTGTACCAAAATCTCAATTGATCAGAACACGTTAGGAATGCAAGGGTTCTACTGATTCAATGTTCAGATTAAGTGAAAACTTAATCAGTCTTTTTTCTCCTTCAACCCTTATTTAAGTTTTTATGACCTGCTGTTAAATAAATAAATGATGGTGTATTTTTTTCACTTCTTGCCTTAGTACCATCAAGATGTGTGAATATATTTGAATATTTGTTGCTTAAGGAACTTGCACAGAGCTTCAGTGCCACCTTTCAAAGCAGGGATTGTAAGTGTAGACATGTAGCATGT
>VMDR010033329.1:0-11398 GCA_007922815.1 Macrotus californicus
TGGAATGCACCTCTGTGCACAGGGAGAAGCCCTGGGAATCTCAGAACCCTGTTCATACACATTTAAGGTATAAAAATCTGGAATATTGAGAGACAGCTTTTCAGAAGTTTAGGTATAAGGCATAGTTCTCACTTCTTAGTCTTAGAGCTCTTCAGGAAAATACATAGCAGAAATAATACTAACTATGACTGCTTTGTTTCTTTCTCCAGGTGCTAAGGTGCCTGATCAATTATCTCTGAAGCTGCCACCAAATGTGGTAGAAGAATCTGCCCGAGCCTCCTTCTCAGTTTTGGGTGAGTCTCCAGCCCTGTAGATTACTCTGTATTGACAGTTTCTACTATGTTCTTCCATAAATGCTTTCTCAAAATAACAACTATAATTGAAACTTCTTTCTTCTCTCCTTTTTCAGGCTTATTTATTGATTCCAAACATCCTTCTATCCCTGGAAGACTTACCTTTCCTAAAAATCCTCATTTCTTTACCTCAGCCAATAATTTATCTCTTCTTAATGATTCTGATAGGCCATAATCTCTCCCATTCCCTAGGAGACATATTAGCTTCTGCCATGAGAAACACACAAAATCTCCTCCAAATGCCCTATGGATGTGGAGAACAGAATATGGTCCTCTTTGCTCCTAACATCTATGTTCTGAATTATCTAAATGAAACACAACAACTGACTCCAGAGCTTGAGTCCAAGGCCATTGGCTACCTCAACACTGGTGAGTGATTGAATGAGTATATGGATACTTCAGTGTTACTTCAACAATAGATTGGATTTCCCAATAAGATTGAGTTACTTATCAATACTATTATACATTAGCTTGTCATACTATGATTGTTTTTATGATAAGAATACTATGACAGTTGATTTTATGGTAACTATCCAGCGTCTCACCTCCAATAAAATATTTAGGGCTCAGAACCTTCCAACATATGACAGCATAATTTAGTAAATATCCACAAGAGAAACCAAAGCATTTTGGTATTTCTCTGGCCACAGCACATACAATCTTCCATGCTGCTTCATTAACCTTCCATTCCAGGTTACCAGAGACAGCTGAACTACAAGCACTTCGACGGCTCCTATAGCACCTTCGGGGAGAAACATGGCAGTGCTGCAGGCAACACCTGGTAACAGAGAGTCTTTTGAGCTCCTATTTTTTTATACCAGCTCATTTATACATATTATCATAATTACATTTACCATAACCCTATCAGATATGTATTATCAAACTTATAGTTGGTTATACTAGATACATACACCAAGATTATCAAGGTAATAATCAGAAAAGCTGAGGTTCAAATACATGTATGTTACACTTGTTCCCGTAATTCATCCTATTAATAATACATCAAGGTCTTCTTTCTAAAATGGCTATTTTTCTCCTAAAGTACCTCCCATTACCATGAGCATTTTAATGATATGGCCAATGAACATATCATATAACTTCTAGATAAACCATGTTCACTTCAGATTACATTATGTTTTTTAGATCATGTCCAACTTAACTGAGAATAAATTCACCAATGGAAGGAAAGAAATGAGAGGGACCAGTAATATGAATCAGTTTTAAAATCTCCAAGACAAACCAATATTAGAAGTTGTTATTGTATGTAACAGCCATATAAGAAGATTCTTCCATCTACAGGAGGAAATCTGTAAAGAGAAGAAAGATTTTAAAACTTAAATAATTATTTTAAGTAACATTAGAAGTACTTAGACTCTTTGTAGCAAAGAGGAAGTGAGTCCACAAGGAAATCTTAAATCTAGCAAGTTAATCACGTAGTCCAAAGGAGATGGGAGCTGTATGTACACAAGGATTCCTGTTAGATGACTTATATCAATGTAAGAAGTGTCTTATGAAACCTGTCACTGCCAAGCGCTTGTGAAATCATTTATGCGACAACATTAATACTATCATCCCTTCTTCCGCCCTCAGGCTTACCGCCTTTGTACTAAAGACTTTTGCCCAGGCTCGAACTTACATCTTCATTGATGAAGCGCACATTACTGAAGCCCTCACCTGGCTGTCCCATAAGCAGAAGGACAATGGCTGTTTCAGAAGTTCTGGGTCACTGCTCAACAACGCCATTAAGGTGAAGTGTTGTCAGAGCTTTGACTTGCCAGTTACAGTGTGTACAAGGGTGAGGAGAGGAGGTAACAGTGAAGAAATTCCTTAGGGAAGGTATCAGACCAAAAGTAAAACTGGATAGCACCAAGAAAGAGGGGATGGCATTTAGGTTGATTGTGATCATTTGCCCCCTGGGGATGAAGATCGGTAAGGATAAAGTCCATGACACAGCAGAAGACAAAGAGCTGATTGAGAGCCTTCTCAGATGTTAAATTACTCAAATCTCTCTCACACTCACATCTACAGGGTGGAGTTGAAGATGAAGAGACCCTGTCTGCCTACATCACCATCGCCCTTCTGGAGATTCCTCTTCCCATCACTGTAGGTACCACCTCCTTCCCTGCTGAAGCATAATTCTGGTTGCAATGAAACTACTGACCTGCTGTCTGGAATGTGACTCTACTGAAGCCAAGTGTCAGCTTTCCTTCTGTGCAATGCAATGCTTCCCAGAGCAATAAAGAGTTTGGTCAATCTGTTATCAGGGCTGTCCAACCTTTTGGCATCTCTGGGTCACACTAGAAGAAGAAGAGTTGTCTTGGGCCACACATTAAATACACCGCAACATGTAATCACAAAAACATCTCATAATGTTTTAAGTAAATTTATGATTCTGTGCTGGGCAGCATTCGTAGCCATCCTGGGCCACATGTGGCCCATGGGCCACTTGTTGGACACCCCTTAGATTTTTCCAGTGATGCTCCTAGGCTATTTATTCCCTGACAGCATCCCCCCAAACACCCACACACACAATGAATTCTAAAGATATGGCTTATATTCCTGCCTCATAAGTCTGAGAATAACAGATAAAAAATACTATTCTCTCTAGAAGAATGAGAATAGATGGACAAACGCATTTGAAATCCATTTTTATCTCCTGTGCTGCATTCTGCGTATCCACCTAGGAGTCCTAGCCTCCGGTTCACGTAACCCACTTCCCATCGTGTTCACCTTTGCAGCACCCTGTTGTCCGCAATGCCCTGTTCTGCCTGGAGTCAGCCTGGAATTCAGCAAAGCAAGGACCCCATGGAAGCCATGTCTATACCAAGGCACTGTTGGCCTATGCCTTTGCCCTGGCAGGTAACCAGGAAAAAAGAAAAGAAGTACTCAAGTCACTTGATGAGGAAGCAGTGAAGGAAGGTGAGAGCGCACCTGAAACTCCCATCCCACATTCTCCGTACCAAGCACTACTACATTGCAAAAATCCCCTACACCTACCTCCTGTGATCCCTTTCTTCTCCCCTCGTGTTTCTATATCATTATAAAATCTAACGTTTCTCAGTCAAGTCGCATATCAAAAGATAAGAGGCAGTATACTGTGGTAGTGAGAAGCTTGGCCTCAGAAGACCAGCTCCAGAACATACTGCCTATGTGACCTTGAGCTAGTTAGTCATTTCCCTTACCTGTTTCAGTTCCTTCATCAGCAGAATAGGGATAATACCTCATAGAGTTGTTGTCAGAGTTAATGAGTGAATATATGTAAAGCAGTGGCTAGAGCATATGGCACATAGTAAGTGCTATAAAAGTACGAGCTACTATGATTAAGATATCAGTTCTTAGTATATACAGAACCCTTACCTGATGCATCATATCATCTTAAACATAAGAAAGGATTGAAGACAGTAACCCCATGAAAAAATTCTGGTATTTTATGCTCATTTTACAAGACGGGCGATGTTGACAAATGTTTTCATATTCACGCAATACTTCTATGTAAACAGTAGTCTGTGTGGAAGGCAGGGGTCCAAGAAAAAGAGAAATAAAATGCAAACAAGAATAAGAGATCCAATGAAACATTCCACTTTTCTCCCTTGGCAGTGCCATTAATGATTTATTCTTAAAATTGCACTGGAAAATATTTCCGATACATAAAAATGTATAAAGAATAATTAGCAAACATCTTTATACCTCCCTTCCCGACTAAGAAATAAAATATTACCATTGTAGGAAAAATGTCCTGTCTACCATTCCCACTCCCAAAGGGAATCATTATCCTGAATTTGTCATCAGTTTCTGTTGAGTTCTTTTAATATTTTTACTGCATATGTATCCCTAAATACTATTCCAATTTCTTGCCTTTTTTATCTTTATATAAAGCAGCATCATACTTTTTAGTATTTCTGCATCTTGTTTTCTTGTCTGTTTGTTTGTCTTTTGTTTTTCTGAAGTTCAGCATTATGCCACCAGAAGTCCCCTACATGGGTGCCTGTAACTCTAGTTAATTAATTTTCTTTGCTGCATAATATATGACCATATATAAAAGGTCACAATTTATATGAAGAGTCTCTCCTTGTGGATATTGTTTCTTATTTGTTGCTGTAAGAAGGCATGCTGCAATGAATACATACATGTCCCCTTGTGAGTTTCTCGAAGTCATACCTCAAGAAGCATAATTGCTGAATAGTAGGCTAAGCACATCTTCCCCTCTGCTGGATATTGCCATATTGCCTTCCAAAGAGCAGTTTATTTCCCACAGCAGTGTAAATAGGTTCCCATTACTTCATGCCCTTGTCCATATTTGATATTTTAAGGATCACTCCATTTTTTTCCAACCTAATGAGTATGAACTCCATTATCTCAAGTGATCTGTATTCTTCACAAGGGGTGTCCAACCTTTTGGCATCTCTGGGCCACACTGGAAGAGTAAGAGTTGTCTTGGGCCACACATTAAATATACAAACACTAAGAAAAACTGGTAAGCGAAAAAAAGGTTTAAAATAAACTTACAATTTTGTGTTGGGCCATATTCATTACCATTCTGGGGTGCGTGCAGCCCCTGAGCCATTTACACCCCTGCAAAGTCAGGCTTTATAGAAAATTTAACAAACCTCAGATTAGGTCTGGGGAATGTCAGAAATAAGAAAGTATGACCACCAGTGAGAGAACTTGCTCTGCAATTTTGCTCTGTCACCAACCCAGTGATAGCAACCGATTGAAAACTTAGATGGCTATGGGCTTCTGACTCCAGCAACATTTTCTTCCCCAACCTGGCTGAAACAAGCCACATTCAGGTTTACAGAGAAGGAAATCATCTAGATCAGGTTCAAGAGGGTATCATAGGAATGCAGTCCTCACTTCAGCTCTGGCTTAGGTACTTTCACCTTAAATGTAAACATGTAGTTACTTATAAATTAATTTGTCTCACCCCCAGATAATTCTATTCACTGGACACGACCTCAGAAACCCCAGGTACCAGTGGACTATTTTTATGAACCCCAGGCTCCCTCTGCTGAGGTAGAGATGACATCCTACGTGCTCCTCGCTCACCTCATGGCCGACCCTGCCCCAACCTCGGAGGAGCTGACTTCTGCATCACACATTGTGAAGTGGATCACAAAGCAACAAAATTCTCAAGGGGGCTTCTCCTCCACCCAGGTGTGTACAATAGTTTCCCAGAATCTTGTACTTCAACTTGAGGTATAAGAAGTTTGAACAAGATAAAAGCATACCCAAGAATAAAATATAAAGGTGAAGGTAACTTGAAATGAGGAAAATATTATTAGAATTCAGGGATAGTGAAAAGTAAAGAAAAATAAAAGTCAAAGAGAGCTACAAAGAAAACACCTAGAATTCTGTACACACTCCTGCATTATCATCACAGTGGCTTCCTTCCAGTGGCTCTGCCTCCCTAAAGCAATAATGGGGCACCACCATCAGTAGCCATAGCAGAATGAATTTAAAAATCTATCAATCTTTTGGAAGTTATAAGAGATTTTTTCAAAATATTCCCAGGAATGCTACCCAAAACCCAATAACCTCTCCCTGAAAATTCCTTCATCTTTAGATCTCCTTTAACTGGTTTCTTCTATAACAGATGCATTTTCTGCTTCCTCTGTCTACTTATTCACAGAAGCAGAAAGAAGTATCTTTGTTGATCCAACCTCCTGAGCCTAACTATATAATTTTATACCTAAAAAATTCATCAATATATGGAATTCATCTTCAGGGAATTTAGATGTTAGCCTATACACCTATGAAAACACGGCATTCCATCCTTTCCCCATTGTACTTAATGTTTTATTTCTTCATATGAATGGAAAAAACTGAATAATGTTGTTAGAATATTATTCATTTCTTTTAAATATGCTATTTAAAGGACATCATCCACATTCAGTCAGTGTTGATGAGAATTGAAAGTAGGAGCATGAATAGAACTCAAACTTCCAGTAAAAAAGGAAAAGCCAAATAAAAATGTCAATGTGCCAAGGAGATCATTATAATTACTACTAATTATCATTTTCTTTGCGGAAACTGAAACATAACCTTGATCGTGGCTGCAAAAAAACACACTGGCCTCCGCAGCAGAGCAGAATTTAATTTGAGGGCGAGAGCCCAGCTGACCTTTGGTTGGGCGATGGCAGATATGATCACAGCTGTCAAGCGTTCAAGTGCTTTCAGAGTGACAGCTGAACTTGTTGTCATTCTTTTTCTCAATATGTATACTGAAAGTGAAAGAAAATTATATGCATAATCTAGATTTTTAATATGCAGGATAATTAATACTTAGGAATCGTCCAAAAGAAAAATGAATAGTTATGACTAGGCTTTATAATATTTCTGACCAAAAAAACTCTGTCTGGCGAGGAAAAAACATTATTCACCAAAAAAAAAAAAACAAACAGGCAACTAGCTAATGCCAATAAATGATTCCCATTCACATGTATCTTCTACATTTTATATCCCATGTATATTTATACAGAGAAAAGGATCAATTTTCTGGGAAATAAAACAAGCTTTAGGGCATATAGTCCAAGGCAGATATGTGAATGTTATGGTGCTCTCATCTATTTAAAGATTATAACCAACATTGAAATTAGAACTCCAATACTTAAGAAGTGAGGAAAAGACAAAACAGGAAATCAAAGCCCCTTTGTGGCAGCTAACATGGGCCTCTGAGTCCTCAAAGCTTTATCATACTTAAGAGGTTCTCTCCCTTGTCTCCCTCAGGACACCGTGGTGGCTCTCCATGCTCTGTCCAAATATGGAGCAACCACTTTTACCAGGACTGGGAAGGCTGTACAAGTAACCATCCAATCTTCAGAAACATTTTCCACAGATTTCCATGTAGACAACAACAACCGCTTGCTACTACAGCAGATCTCATTGCCTGAGGTGCCTGGAGAATACAGCATGACAGTGACAGGAGAAGGGTGTGTCTACCTCCAGGTGAGATTCTTGGGGCAGATGAGGGCAGAGGGTCAACAGTCACCATTCTCACCCTGGCTGGTGTGGCTCAGTAGATTCAGTGCCAGCTTGCAAACGAAAGGTTGCTGGTTCGATTCCTGGTTAGGGCACATGCCTGGGTTGTGGGCCAGGTCACAAGTGGGGAGCATGCGAGAGGCAACCACTTGATGTCTCTCTCACACATCAGCGTTTCTCTCCCTCTCTTTCTCTTCCCCTTCCCCTCTCTCAAAACAAATAAATAAAATCATAAAAATATATAACCATTCTTGCTGAAAAGTCCTAATTCAGGAAATGATGGAACAAACCAAAAAGAGTTGATGAGGAAGTTGGGAGAAATACTGGGGAAGGGAGAAACAAGATTTTTGTCTTTGATCTTCCACAGACATCCTTGAAATACAATATTCTCCCAGAAAAAGAAGGATTCCCATTTGCTTTGGAGGTGCAGACTCTGCCCCAAACTTGTGATGGACGCCAAGCCCACACCAGCTTCCAGATCTCAGTGAATGTCAAGTAAGACCTCTGACTGAATCACTTAATTCTGAGTATAACAACCAGTCTTCTTACTGGACCTCCTCATTAAGCAGAGCACTGAGGCAGCAAATGTTTGCACTACATTTATCAAAAAAGTGGTGTGTTCTCATGTTGATACAGGATTTCTGTGATGAGGTTTATATTCTACATCCCTTATATCCACAATCTATTATTGTCACACCTCACTATTTAAACATTATTAATTTCCCTCAATAATAAGTAAAGAAAGAACATGCCCCTTACCTTTGACCTGAATTTCTGATTTCAGTATAATGAAATGATTCATCCTAATTTTATTCTACTATAATGAAATACTATATTATTCTTGCCCTATCCAGAATAGAGATGAGGAATTTTTTTTCATTTTTTTAAAGTTCTTAGTTATGAATCCTCTCATGAAAAATCTGCGTAATCACCACAGATCGAGTCACTGAAGACTCTCACTCCTTCTGTTGCCCAGTCTCCAGCTCACTTTCGCCAGCAGCAACATTGGCCTTGGCAGTCCCCCTGACTTTCTCCATCCTGTTCTTGCATTCCTTTCTCTGTTTCATGAGGTCTTCTCCTCCTCACGCAGGCCACGTCTTGCAGGTCTATGTTTGGGTTCATTTTCCTTCGTGCAATCCAAGGAATCATAAATCATGCCAAAGCCAGTTGACTTGCCGCCACCAAAGTGGTTTCTGAATGCAAAAACAGAGATGAGAGCTGATGTGGTCTTGTCCATTTTTGTCAGTGTCTCCTGAATTTTTGTCTTAGGTACTGTTGCCTTCCCAGGGTGAAGGATGTCAATGACCTTCTGTTTCTGCTGAAGTAGTGTGTTGGTCTGGATAGTGTGTCCTTCATGATGGTGGCCAGTCTTCAAGCAGCCAGGGAAGAAAAGCAAGATGAGGAATTCTTGAAACACATGAATAGAAGGCTAGTCATGACTCTTTAGTTAGAATTTCTACTGGCAATAATTAAATATCAGATTATATGCCAAAAAATTAGGAAAAAATATATATACATACAACAATATTCAAATAGCTATAGGACTTACAAAAAATATGTCTATAGCTCTTTCTGCCATCTTTTCATGCCACCATAATGTTGTGCATGAATGCCCTGGTTAATACTCTCTGAGTATCAACAATGCTGAAAAGAGGCAAACGCCAGGTTCTTACTAGGCTGTGCTCCCAAGTCATCATCTGGTTTCTAACTGTGATGATGAAAGATGGATTCATTGGCAAATTTGAAATTATTGATGACAACAGAGCTGGGAAAATTGTTGTGAACCTCACAGGCAGGTTGAACAGGTGTGGAGTCATCAGCCCCAGATTTGATGTGTGATCAGAGATCTGGAAAAATGGCAGAACAGCCTGCTTCCGTCCCGCCGGTTTGGTGTCATTGTGCCAACAGCCTCAGCAGGCATCATGGACCATGAAGAAGCAAGACGAAAACACACAGGCAGGAAAACCCTGGGATTCTTTTTCTAGGGATGTAATACACACATGGAAATAAAATGCCTCAATGGACAAGAAAAAAGTATCTGTACCAAAGAATATTATAACCTGGTTGGAGACAGTATGCAGGAAAAAAAGCTAAGATAATATATATGTAACAAAAAACTGACATAGAGCAGAGGTCTCGTGCACAGTTATAGATCATTTGTAGAGCTTCCTTCAAACACACATCCGCAGAGTCCAAACATGTGAAATTCTAATTCATCAGGTCAGAAGTAGGCCTGCTCTCTGTGGCTTTAACAGGACCCCTGAAGATTCTAATGCAGAGCCAGTTTTCTGGGCCTACTTGGGTAGGATGCTTAGGAAAATTCACATGAACTTTCAGGGCTGTTGAGTGCTTACTGTAGAAAAATTTTTTAAAGACTATTTAATAACAAAACCCCAATTCTTCCTTTTTTCCCTGGATCTTCAGTTACATTGGGAAGCGTCCCGCCTCCAACATGGCGATTGTTGATGTGAAGATGGTATCTGGCTTCATTCCCCTGAAACCAACAGTGAAAATGGTAGGTTTATTACGAGTCCAGGATTCTCTATGTTATTCACTGTTGTATACATCTCCAGACTAAGACAATGTAGTAAACATTATAATCCTGTTAAATCAACCTCTGTGAAAGACTGGTACTTTCTCCAAACGCAGAAATGTAATTTCGCATGATTTTACTGGTGCCCACCACGTGCATAGCACACTGCTAGAAGCCACACCTACTGGAAAAAAAATGGCAGCCGGTTCCTACTTTCATAATCTTGAAAATAAAGCATCTACACATGAACCAGTGATAAACTATGAAAATGACTGATTGATATAAACTATAAGTATTATAGAAGTTCAGACAAAATGTGATTGCTTTAAGTTTGAGCAAGCAAAAGAAGAAAAAAAATCTCCTTTATTAAGGAATTGTTTGTGAATTAAACCTTGAAATATAGGTAATTCCCAAGTTTAGAATATTTAGTTCCCATTTCTTCAAATAAATCAACTCCACACATAGGCCACGATTTTTACCAGTATTAAACCCGGCATCCCGCTTACCTTTTATTTTTAATTTTACCACATTATTGTCTTTAGTTACAAAAATAGTGGAAGAACTCTGTTACCCTCAGGTTTAATTTGGGAATAAAAGCTCTTCTTTCCTCTGGGTTTCCCCAGGACTTTCTTCTGTTTACCACCATTGTAATGTCTTACTTTTCTTCAGCTTGAAAGCTCTAATGATGTGAGCCGAACAGAAGTCAGCAACAACCACGTTCTGATTTACCTAGATAAGGTGAGAGCCCTGTCACTGTAGTTGCAAATCGTAGATAATAATCCCTCTAGGGCAGGTACCTGAGAAGTGAAGAAAGGCATTTTGGAGACATTACTTCCATGCTAAATCTTTGAGAATTCTAATACTAACTCACGCTTCACCTAGGACTATGTAAAGAAGTGGCTTATTAGAATATTGGGATATGAATATTTCTAGGACCCCACCAGCAAGAAATTCTCCACAAAATGTGCTTACTATGTCCTCAAGTTATCTCGAAGACAATGAGTAATGTAAGAAAGAGACATGGGATTAGGCAATTATTGTATCAATAACACATCAGCAGTATAAAAGGGGGAAATACTGTCAATCTCAACAAGACTCAGGTCGTAAAATAATAAGAGCAGTCCACCAAAAGTGATGTAATTTTACAGTTATGCACTGTAGCATAGTTTATTCATTTAGAGATTGACGAATATATTATAGTTTACAACTTGATGAAACTTAAACAAGGCTACAGTGATTGACCTTTTATATTCCTTTTTGAGTCAACACAAGTATTTCTACAAGATAAAGAAATGAAACTATGCTAAATCTCTGAAAATTCAAAAGTGAGCATAGCTATTCAGCCAATAAAAATCATATATCATTCACCTCCAATGAACAAAGTCATGTACTAGCTTTGATGGGAATATATGAATTGTTTTAATTATTGAAGAAGCAATTTAGGGGGGTTCTTTTACTCTGGGAACTTTCTGAACAATTTAAGGACCCTGCTAGTTGATTTGTAAAAAGGGTTGTTTTTTTTTTTTCTCAAAAA
>VMDR010033330.1:0-11393 GCA_007922815.1 Macrotus californicus
AATAGCATCTCTATACATTTGAGAAAGACTTGCAAGTTGTCAGTTGCTCTGTCAACAGTGAGAGAACTTTGCTTGGTGAGTTAAACTTTTTTATTGCTACATGTCAAGAACTGAACTACATTTTTTTTTAAGTTTCAAAGTATTAGATTTTTATAATGTTTGATTTGTCTATTATAGTAAGTTTCTATTAAGAGATACTCTTAAGAGATTAGATGTGAAATAAAGAACCTGTTGAGTCTACCTACAAAAACAGATTGCTTTGTATTCTGCCTTAATCATCCAACTGATAGATCCTTTGAGCCCTCACTCATTTCAGGTAGAAATCAGAGACTTTAACAAGCCACAACATGGATCATTTGCTAATGATTTATTTTTTTCCCATAAGCTGCAAGTTTAGTTCGATCTACTAAAGAAGGAAGAAAGAATGAACTTCAACCAGGTAATAAAATTATATTTTTTGAGTGCCTACTGATAGATGAAGATTTATTGAACTACTTAGTCAAATTTCAGGCATCTTTACAAATAGCTCTACCTCAGAACAAAAAGGTAAAGGTCATGTCAAGCATGAAAAAGAGTTAAAATTTTTTTCAAGTAAACAAATAAGTACAGAAAATATTATAACAGTGAATAGCAGAAGTATTCAAAAGGCAATTAACACCCCTGCAGACTAAATAAACATTGAGAACACACTAGAACTCCATGCTCAGAAGCTTGTTTAAAGGGTTAGTAAAAGCTTGGTTTTCTTTTAAGAATATCTTTTTTTTCTTACATCTGGTTAACTGTTGACCAATATATAATGAATTATGACTAATCCACTGGTTCTAGATATAAAATCAATTCTACTCATTTGCCGAGGCCCACTTCATAGTTTATCTGTGTGGTGTCTCACCCTGTCCTTTTAATGTTCTATAATACATCTCTATCTGTTCAGGACTCAACAAACACTGAGTGCCTGCAGTGGGTCAGGGACTATGCACTGTGCTGGGGATACAATAGTACACAAAGAGGTGTGGCGGTTTCACTCGGGGTGAGTTATAGGGACTAGTGGTGGTTGGGGATGCCCTGTGAAGCATATGCCCCATCTTCAAAGGAAGCCCAGTGGGACCAGCTTTTCAATTTATCAAGAGAAGTATGGACATTGATATAAAAATTTTATTTTTAAATGTTGGCTCAAACATTAAAAAAAATTCTACTCTGGCCATGGTAACCACTTGTGGCTGGATCTAGTCTGTGGGCTACCATTTTTCAACCGGTGGTCTGGTGGATCTCATTTCAATCTCTTACTTTCCCAGTCCTGCAGTGTGTTCCAACTGTTCCGTTTATTTGGCACTTAAACTCCTTCTTTTGTTAGCATCGTTCCCACTCAGATGTACTCTCCTGCGGCTGCATGTGATGGAAAAATCTTTTTACATACTTTCTACACGAGGCTTATGTGGCAGTCCTGAGCTCCCACAGAGCCTGCTTAGAGAGTGTCAGGGGAACCAGAGCTGGGTCTGTGTAGGACCGTCTCAGGGACCTCAGCAGGAGAGTTTCTGAGAGAAGGTGATGAGCAGGATGCGTTCTCTGAAATCTTAGCATGTATAGTAGTCACCCACCCTTCCCTCCGGCCATGTCACACTGAGAGCCACAGCCATGCTCCCTCTTCCGTGCCGTGTCCTGCTCTCGGCATTCTCTGCTCTTTGTAGAATCCGACGCAAGGCTCGCTTCAGAGGTAGTAGAACTGGACTAGCTTAAGTGAAATAGGATCTAAGATATTGATGTCCTGACCTTTAAAACAAGGGTATGGACAAAATCAGGATATGACCCTGATTTCCTGGGCTAATAAACCCCTTCTGCCAAGAAGAGAAAGGCCCAGTTGCTTGTATTCCTCCCAATCACGAAACTGAATTAGGTCCCTGCACCTCCTAGTCCTTGAGCCTTATTGCTTTTAGCCTTAGAAATTGTTATGCTGGGAAACCCAGAAGTAACTATAATCTTCATGTGATGTTTACTGTCTATACCTGATTGTCATGCAGAACAGTGGCAGTTATCTATATTATAAAATGTACTTTCAGACCAACTTCACTGTAAGTTTTGTTTGATTATAACATTAAATCCTATTCAGGTATACTTACTCAGTTTTGGAGATTTGATGCAACCTCTAAGTGAGGTTAACTCATTGCTTCTTTAAAAGTATTAGAATGAACATTGTTGGTTATTGGATACCTCATACTTTATCTTCTTAGCTCACCTCTCATGTCAGCCTCTGCAGTGAGAACCAGCTCTGCTCGAATGTCATTTGACAGACAGTGCCTTACCTTAGCTGCTTTACTTGCTTCTTGCTTTTTGTCTAGAACCCCTGGGAAAATCTGTTTACTGCCTGCATGTGTACCACCTTGATGTATAGGATTCCCAATATGGTAGGCCATGACCACCGTGGCGGGGGGGGGGGGGGGGGGGGGGGGGGGGGGGGGGGGGGGGGGAGGAGATGAAGGATAAACACTCCCCCTTTCTATCACTAAAGTGGATAATTCTGAGGCAAATTCCATGCAGTTCAAGACCCAAGGGGGTCACTAACTTGATAATGTCCCTGATACTGGCATCTTCTTCTCCCTGGTTCAGTCTCGCCACTCTCTCAAGATAGCCCCTCATGGATAAAGTGATCCTGTTTCCTGAGATAACTTCTTGCTTTAGTTTGGGCTTCCTCATAAGTAAAGTCTGAGGCAAGAATATCGGGGAGGATCCTTGCAAACACTATTAGAGAGTATTCAAACAGAGATCTGAAAGAGAGAGGAAGCAAGTATGTGGCTATGAGGAAAGCACATTTTTCTCCAAGTAAACAGCCGGCACAAAGGCCCTGAGGACACTGAGAGTGTACTTGGTGGACTCACTGTTCAAGGATAGTGAGGAGTCAGTGAAGCCGGAGTGGAATGAACAGGGACAGAGTAGTAGGAACAGATGCCATAGAACAGGGGTGATGTGCAGAGAGATGGTGGAGATGCTTAGGAGGCTTTGTTCAGTTGAGATTTCAGAAATGATGTGACCAGAGAGCACTATAGGATCTATTACAATATTTTGTCCTTTGAATAAATATTTTGAAAAGGCTTATTATCTGTCCATAAATGACTCGATAAGCCATTTGATTATAATATGTAGGCCTCAAGGTGTTATTTAGCACTCTATTGTTTATAATAAAACTTTTTTCCTTTGCAAATGAGACAAACTATAACCTCTTTCATATGGAGGGTAGGGTTCCTTGGTCCACTCACTTCACAATGCAGTTTTTATCAACAGTGCTTATTATCTTGGCTGCGGCCAGGCCAGAGTTCATGTGTTGTTTAGAAAATGACCTACCATGCCAAGCCAGGCCCAGGTGCCCCCTTCATCCTCTCCTGTGGAATTCATTCACCCCAAGGCACAGAGATCTCCACTGGGCAGCGGTTGGAGTGACCACATGTGTGGGCCCCACTGCCACTGAGATCTCCAGGGCCCCCAAGTACCGTTATAGACAGTTAAATGCTGCAGCTACTCCACGGAGCTGTGGTTTGATTTCAGTGTTCCAGTAACCAGAACTTCTTCAGAAGCAGGTCCAAATAGAATTTTCTAACCTTGTCACCGTTTCTCAACATGTACCTTCACCTGCATCAGACCAGCTTCTTTTGCCCACTCTCCACCCTTTCTCATGCCATGCCTATTCCTGTTTTTTCTAAAATTTTTATTCAATTTACTTAAACTAAAAATTAAAAAAAACCCACCATTTCTTTCATAACTCTACTTGCCCCCTCTTGCAACCATTGATCTATTCTTTGTAATTTTGAGGTGGTTTTCATATATAAATACATGTATGTGTATTTTTTCTTGATTCCACATGTAATACAGATAGATCATATGGTATTTGACTGATTTCACTTAGCGTAATGCCCTCAAGTTTATCATGTTGTTGCTTCTGATCCTGCTGTTTCTACTTCCTGGATGTCCATCTCCTGCCTGGCCTTGTCTTACCCTTCAGTGCTGCCCTCCCCGGCTCCATTGAAACCTGGATTCTCTAAATTCCTAAGACAACTTTAAGAACTTCATGGAATCATGAAATTTTTATAGTTGAAAGTAATTGTAGAAATAATCTGGTTCTATAGTTTTTCATTTTATTTTTTAAATAACAAGGTACTAGGACTAGGAAATCTTCGTGACTTGCTGAAAAGTATATATTAGGTCAGTGGCAGAGCTTACACTAGGACTGATGTCTCTAGGATCTTAACTCGGAGTGCTTCCTGTTACACTATGAAAGCACAAGGTGTTGTGGAGAGAAGTTTCCATTTGCAAGATTACTCTTATCATTACGCTAATTATATTATTGTGTCTTGGCTGCTCTAAAGAAGGGGAATGCTAGTGTAGGAAGATGGTTTCTGCCCTTGAATGTCCTACCATTCTTCAAGGCAAGTTAATTTAGCTGATAGCTCCTTATCTCACTTGGGTACAAATTCACTGCCAAAGATGCCAAATATAAGGTGATTCCTTGTTTTCCAATGAGAAGATTCCTCTCCCTGCCCCCTGAAAAGATTTTTTTCAAATGAAATATATATGCTTTTAGGGCAAGAAATAAAATAGTCAAATGCCAGCTGTACTACTTAATGTATTAATGTAATAAGGAAAATTGCTTTTTTTCTCATTTTCACATATTTAAAAATAATTTTTTATTTTTCAATTACAGTTGATCTCATTCTCACATTTCACAGGATATTTCTATTCTACCATTATTTTCTATCACAAGTGCCTTTGACACCATTTTTTTATTTATTCTTAGAGCCATATTTTGAGCCATCAAGCAAATTTCTAAAGGACCTCACCTTTATCCCATTTTTTAGAAATACAGCCTTTTCGAATTGATATATGATCCTAGATTTTTATTCTAAGCTACAAGTACCCATTGACCAAACACCATTGATTTTCACTTCTGTTGTTGTATATTTGTGATCCCACACAATAATTCACTCACTGTCTTGATTTAGAAATAATCTTTAAAATCATTTTTATAGAAATATCCAGTCCTTGCAATTAGGAGGACTGTCCCAGAGATTGTTTTACATTCTTTGCCTTTTTAAAAAACTGAACGAAGCAGTGCTGTCAGGTTACTTTTTTAAATAGTGAAAACTGGCTTTGATTTAATTCCAGGCCACTGTGCCACCCCCAAATTGTACATTGTTATTCGAAATAAAGACATTGAAAAGTACCCGAGAATATTAAAAGTCTTTGTAAGTGCTCAACATAAGGCAACTTCTTTTGAGGTTTAATCTTGGGAGAGGGGAACTTTCAGCCTAAATTTGGATATCTGCGGTAATCCCATTATAGCCTCTGTCCAAGGACTTCCTCCTAGTTGCTATCTTTGATGACATTTGTGCCAATGTGACACTGAGGAAGTAAGGGGGTCAGTATCAGTGCAGCTCCGCCACCTCCTGCTGTTCCAGATGGGTGCTGTCAACTCTGACTTGTTCATGCATCAGAAATATCTTTATGTTTTCATATACAAACAGTATTTTCCATCATGCCACAGAATGGGAGTGACACAGAGATGGGTTGTGTTATGTAGACTTAGAAGCTGAGAGGCCTGTAAAGCTGTGCTAAAAATGGCTGAGGAATGGGAGGAAGTCATTCCCCTATGTACATCGGCTTCTCCTTTATGTTGTTTTCTGTGTCTGTTGTGGTTTTAAGAAATATCAAAGTAAATTTTGAGAAAATTAGTTTTCTTTGTGTAATACAATAGGGAACACATTCACATATTCCAAGTTCAGACCTCAGTGGAGAAGATAACCTGTGATATTCTGGTTTTCATTTCTCAAAGCCTCCATTACTTTGTAGGATCGAAGTGCTTAACTCTGCTGGTCGAAATCTGCCCTGTGAACAATGTGAAGGTTCTGAAAGCAGTGGATAGCTATGTTTGGGTACAGGTAAGTAAGCACGGCATTTTAGATATCTCATTAATCGAAAGGCATGAACCTAGAGAAAATGGTGTTTACAAAGTACTTTCACACAAATTATGACATTTAATCCTCAAAGCATTCTGAAAAGTGGTCCAGCAGGACTTATCAGCTCTTCCTTTGCAAACATGGAAATCTTTAAAACTCAAAGTTGGTTCCTCTGTCTTGATTCTGTTATGATTTGTCTGGTAGTAAGGTAGTGTTTTACATGATAAAATATTTAATATCAAAAAACATATAAGTAAGTTTGAAATAGTTTATTTCATATATTCATATAATTGACAGATTAAATATCTGTGATTAAATGATTTAATCCCATAATTTATCAACTCCATGAGTTGATGCAGAAGCACTATGTGTATGATGCAGGTGGACTGGATATAGTCGGTCCTCATTACTAGCACATTCTGAGTTTATGCATTCTACTACTTGCTAAAATTTATTTGTAACCCCCAAATCATAATACTCATGGTGCTTTCACAGTCATTTGCAGACATATTCAAAGTGGTGAAAAATGTGTTCCCCAATGCACACATTTCCAGCTGAGGTTGCACAAGGGGACACTGACTTCTTGATTCACTTCTCGTATTGTAAACAAATGTTGTTTTTGTGTTCTGTGTATTGCCATGATTTTTTGAATTTTGGGGCTTTTTTGTTAGTGATTTCACTGTTTAAAATGTCCCCAAGCATATTGGTGAAGTGTTATCCGGCGTTCCTAAATGCAAGAAGGCTGTGATGTGCTTTACAGAGAAAATACGTGTTTTAGTTAGATAAGCTTCATTCAGGCATGAGTTTATAGTGCTGTCGACTGTGAGTTCAAGGCTATTGAATCGACAGTATATAGTAAATAAGGTGTGTTTAAACAGAAGCACAGATTAAACAAAGTTAAATATTAATTTGTCGACAATAATGTTATGACTAGAGTCCCACAGGAAGCTACCCTTGGACTTCCCCTAGGGGCAATGGTCAGTCTTCAGTGTGCAGTGTTTGTGGTGACTTTATAGAATGGAGCTACCACAGATGCTTGCTCATGCCTTGTTGCAGTACAATTTTCTTGTGTAACATGAAGTATTTGCCTCCTTCCCCCAACACTCACTCCCAGCCTCGAGCCACTGTGTCTCCCTCTTGCGGTGTGTATTAGGAAAGGGGATAGCCTGTCATCTGGTTCTCCACTGTCTGCAGTCCTTCCAGCTCTGCATTTTCACCACCCCTCCTGGCTTCACTGTAGGATGCTGCTTGCTGCGAGACAGGGCCTGGCATGGAGCTCCTGAGCTGCATTCCCCCTTCCCCAAGAAGCTACTCTGTTTACACTGTGATCAGTACAGGGGTGACTTGCCTGTTCTCTTGGCTTCTTCAGCATTTCCACCCAGGGCTGTCTAGGCATTGGTGATGTTAGTGAAGGATTGAGACACATAAAGGGAACCTGGGAAGGGAAAAGTTTTTATAAGTATTTGGTTGTGCAACATTATGAACATATCAAAAACTACTAAATTGCATGTTTTAAAATAGTTAGAATATTGAATTTTATCTCAAAATTTTTTAAAAAGTACATAATGCACGACTGCATCAGTAGGCCAAAGGAAAAGTCTCCACCCAAATAAAGTAACACTTACACTTGCCTTGTGTTCCCATCTCAGTTCCTAGCCCTGCTCCCTGCTCCTCATGCCTGTCTATAACCCTGGAGAGAGAAACTTCTTCAAACCTTCATCCATGGCAAATCCCCACTTTTCTGCCTCTCCCTCCTTTTTCCCTCTCCCCTTTAGAGAAACACCCTTCACTGTCCACTGAGTTTGGTCTTGCCCTTCGATCTATCACCCTCCCTTTTCTTATCAAAATATCCGTGGTGGTCTCTAGCAGTGCATTTTCTTAGGGGTGTGTGTGCCATCTTGACCCCCTTCGCAAAGGAACTTCAGCAGGACAGTAGTGAGTGGGGTTTGGGTCCGAATCTGATGCCCTTTGAGGGTTCGCTTTCAGCATGAGGTGCATATTGGAGATAGTTTCAGTGGATAATCAGACACTCATCGACACCTCTATAGCGCATACTTTCCAATGACGAATATTAACAGAGCTCCATATTTGTGAAGATAAATATTTCCCTAAAATATATGTAGATTCCTATTCACAAGGCAAAAAATGAAAGTCAAAACAAACAAAAAAACCCCAACTTTGTGTTTTTTTGTAGAGCTGTGTCTGAAGCCTGTCTATTTATATTCTGACTTCTAGGCCCTAGGGTCACTTCATAAAATGGGACTTTTAAAATTATGTTCCCACTGATTGCCACACAAAGACCAGGCAAAGGTTTAGAATTCCGCAGCACGTTAGTCCAGGTCCCAGTCCTAAGTAAGCATGCCCTGGCCACCTCTGTGGACCCAGGGCCACCATGTCATCTTCTGTAGGAGCATCTGCTCATTTGAGGTGCTGAGCATTTGCTGTTCGTTGTCTATGTGATGTCTCTCATCTTTGCGTCTCCTCAACTCCATATATGAAGTATCTTGCTTGATGTGCCCCATTTAATTATTTTTGTAGCTGAATTCTGCCCTTGCTATCTATTTTATAATTTTGAGGTTATTGCTCTGAAGAATGATACATAGTTAATATTTTATTTTTCAACTCTAAAAGGGAAATCTGACTACAAATAATTTTAAAAGTTGACCAGTTGTTTTTCTAATTTGTCATTATGAAAAGTTAGGATACTAGCTAATATATTTTGTCAAAATCTTACTAGTCTGTAGAGAGGATGCCAACTATAACATAGGGACATAGAAGGTTGTGTTCTTTCATTATGCTTTCAAGTTTGGAGGGAAAAAGCAAAATTCACTGATGGAGCTTATCTAGTAAGCTTTGAGATTACTAAATGAACCTGCTGAGTCACTGGAGTCATCCATCCCATAACCGGTGTTCCCTAACATCGCAGTGGACAGCATCAGGCTGTGGGTTTCTGGCTGCCGGCTTGTCACATAAGAAAGAGAGAGCACAGAATGGGGGGAGTGGGGTGGGTCAAGCCTTTCCTTCCCAGGGGTAGGCATTCTGTGGTTTGAGGCTTGTAAGTCCTCCACCACTTGCCACACTGTGTGACTCACTGTCCTTTCTTGGAAAGTCCCTGGCTATGTTGTGCTTTGTCTCTTGGATGTGGGACTTTGGAAGCTATAATGGAGAGTAGTTTACTTAGCTCTCAAATTAAATACTGGAGTTTAGTTGCACAACAAATGTATTTGATTGCTCTCACTTTGTGCATGTGAAATAGAACTTACAGTGCAAATGTTGTTGCATTGTTTCTGATCGGCTTCAGAATCACATATTTAAAATAGGAAGCACCATCCTTAGAAATAGCTTACACTTTGGCCTTACTGTTTAAATGAATTATGTTGGACCTGCAGTCAATTCCCCCTGGAAAACCGAGCTCCTAAAAGTGTTCCACTGTCCTGCTTGCTTCCATCTGTAATGTGTGCATGCATGTGACTCACCTGAATTGTTCTGTGGTTCCCAGTCCCTTCTATGGTATGTAGTAGTATAGTGATCAAATACAATTTTTCAAATAGTTGTGTCAGCAAGGTAGTTGCTTATATTTTTTATTAATTTTCTTTTTGCAGTTCCTCTACCTACATGTCGACAGTCATCCTCTTCCAGAGAACCACCTGTTACTGATTTCAGAAGAGAAATGTAAGTGCATCTTTAGGTGGTATACGGGGACTTCATGAGTGGCACATCTCCTAATGAAGTATGGGACGTGACTGAATCTTCTAGGGGTCCACTCACCAGTGCTGAGGGTCTGCTGACCTTTGATGTCCTTGTGAGACCTAGGACTCCTGTGGAAGGGCTTTTCCTTTGGCCCCCCACTTCTTATTCCCTTCACACTCTGCTCTGTTTCCTTATCCTGGGAATGATGGGCCCCTGCATATATGGATTTTCAATTTTGTCACATAGTGGGATGTTTGTAGAACAGTTGTACAGGTCATTTTTGCCTTCTTTAGGATGTCTGTCACCAATGGGTAAGCATGATGTAAGGAGGAAGGCTTGGATGGAGAGAGCGGAAGGCATTAGAAGCTAGAAGAATTTCATGGCAGAACTTGAGGACACATACTAAGTTGGTCAAAGTCAGATAGAGGCAAATAAAATTGGGATGTCTTTTAATGATGTTTTCAAGTTGGGGGTTGGAAGGAGAAAGGACAAAATTCAATGGTGGATAGTATATAATAAGTCACCTTTCATGTTATAAGATTAAACTGCTAATTTATCATTGGAAAAACAAACCTGAGGGGTTAGGCTTGTGGTTACCATATTTGCCATGTATAATGCACACCCTCATTTTTGGCCCAAACTTTCAGGAAAAAATTCTTTTGTTTTAATTTTGTAATTCAATTTTTATTTATTTATATTTAGAAACAAAACCAATTATATTCCAGGGTATTATTTTGATTATGGACAGCGTTATTTCTTTCTAGAGTTACACTTTTAGTGCATAAGCATAAATAAAAGAATTAAAAACATATATATAGATACAGAATTACCCAAGTATAATGCGCATC
Organism: Macrotus californicus; assembly: GCA_007922815.1. Taxonomy (NCBI): domain Eukaryota; kingdom Metazoa; phylum Chordata; class Mammalia; order Chiroptera; family Phyllostomidae; genus Macrotus; species Macrotus californicus. Next base: position 10,478 of record VMDR010033330.1, read on the forward strand.
CTTATTTTCCCTGAAAAATTTGGGCAAAAAAGTGCATATTATACATGACAAAATACAGTAGTCCCTATGCTCTTGCCCAACTGTCTGTCTCACATTTTTGTAGCCAGAACTGGCAGAAGCTAAGTATGGTGAATGAATCTAAATTGCTTACTGAGAGAAAGGGACCATCTACAAATTGACCTGAAACATTTAGAGTTTTGTTAATGTGAAACTGATTCCTGTAAGAATGCCTCCCTCAGATATCTTCTTGAGTTTTCTATCTGATATTTTCACACACACAGGTGTTTGGTATTTCGAAACTGAAGCTAAACCCTGCCAAATAAACCCGTATTAGCTGTACAAAGGACCAATGATATAGGGGAGGCAAGTGCGTGTGGGGGGAACGTAGGGGAGCAGAAAGGTTAAATGTGTGTATTGTCGATATTGAGAGTAAAGGCTGGGCCTGAAACGGGCTGTCCAGGGGCTAAAGAAAGGTGAGTTGTGTTTTGAACCTTCATTGTGAGATTGGTCTCTGTGATACTATTTTTCAGCCAGTTGTCTAATTTCTGTTTTCCAATAAAAAATTATTTACAATGGTTAGATAAAAAGAGTACTTCATGTTTTTTATGAAAGTTAAATTATGTTTCTGTTGTTTCTTTGTTTAAAGACATTGAACAATTTCATATCCAAGTCATCCAAGAAGGTGGAAATAGAGTGGTAAATATTTGAAATTCCTTTTGTTTTGGAGTTTTTTCCCACAAAGAGTGACATTTCTAGACTGTTAAACATAGGCTTATGTTATAGAAACATAACATTTTATTTATTTGATATCTTTCAAATTATAGTCTTGCCACTGTAAAGTGTGAACTAATACAAGATATAGAAAGGGGTTAAATGTTTCCTTTACCCCTTTCTCAGCCTCTAATCTCGATCTCCT
>VMDR010033331.1:0-11405 GCA_007922815.1 Macrotus californicus
AAAATAGGAGATACGCTGACACAGAATTAGTAGGCTTTAAAAACCATAAAAGATTTGAAGAAACTATAGCAAAATACTAACTTGTTAAATCTACATGGGGATATCTGTTACAACATTTTATACAGTTTTTAACATTTGAAATGTTTCAAAACTAAAGAAATTTTTAATATAGGTCATCTGCTGATATTTCATGAGTTCAAATTTAAAGCTTATTAAGAAGTGGCTCTAAAACACCTTGGAAAGAAAACGTGAATATGAGCCTCAACACACAGGCTGAACTTAGTGTCAGGTGAACAGATCTAGTCTCAGTATCTGGTTTTTATGTTTCCTCTTTATATGCACTGCATCTTTTTATAGAAGGGGGAATAATAGGCTCTCCCAGACCTGTCCAAACTGGACATAGTGTTGGGTGAACAGGAGAAACTACCCAAGGTCCAAACAGCTGCCTTAATTTATTTACTTATTTTTGTTGTTGTTGTTCAACAGATATTTATTGTTTTCTAGGTGCACACATTATGCTAAGTGCTAGGTATACAGTACAAGTTCCCATGGGAGTTTACTTTTGGACTAATTTCTCATAGAATCGACGCTCTCAGGGCATAGAAGAATGTCTTATCATGAAGCAGGGAGTGAAAGATTCCTGTTGGTCATCCTGAGGTGCTTCCTGTGTCCTGAGTAGAATCAGAAACTAACAGGAAGAATAGGTAGAAGCCACCAAATCCTAACCAGGAATCGTTTACAAATTGCCACTTTCCCTCAATAATGACATCAACACTGAAGTTTGTGGAGCACTTCCCATACCCAAAGCTCTGGGCTACGTGTCTGTCTTCTTCATTTAATAGACAAGAAAAATGAACCAGGGAAGAAGTAAGTAAATTGTCCCAGGCCAAGCAAATATTAATTGGCAGAGACAAGATTTAAATTTAGGTCTATCTAGTCCTAACAATTATTCTCAGTCTCTAAGTTTTACTGCCTTCAAACTACAGATCTCTCCTGGACTTAGAAACAAAAGTGACTAGTTCCATCTGTTAATACTAGTCAAGAAATTGTTTCAAAAAAATGTTTCATCAGAAAAGTATTGTAGCATGATCTCAAGAAGATAATATTTATTCTGTCCAAAACAGAATGGTTATGAGGAATACCCACTGGCCCCACTCAGAATTACCAAAGCAACCACCCTGCCTTCCAGAGAGTTAGAGGTGCACTTCCAGATTTTCAAGAACACTAAGAGAAAACAGGCAGAAAGTAATCGAAGGCATAATTAGCCTTGTTTCCTTTAGGATTCACCTGATTTCAGTTGAGAATCTGGTCAAACATTACGCTCCTACTTTCTCTTCCTCCTGTACCACTGTCTCCACATCTTGGTCTGTCCACCCTCTCTGGCTTCTTTGTGTTCCTCTCATGCACCAAGATCCTGCATCAGGGCCTGGGAAGCTGTTCCCTTCCCATTTCACTTGCTTGTGACTTATCTTCCAAACTACAAATTCATATCATTTCCTCAAGGAAGTCTTCCCACACCTGCCAGACTGGGTCAGGTCTCCCACCAAATGCCTTCAGGACAACATGGATGTCTCTTTATGGCACTCTCAGAACTGTCGTTTACAAAGACCTTTTGGTAATTATTTTTATTATGACTATCACCCTACTAAACAACTAGCTTCGATGGCGAGAATTGCATCATATATTGTCATAGCTCTATCCCTGAGCTAATGGCAAGCACTCAACACATATCTATTGAAGAAAAGAGGGTTAAGAACACAAATAGGGTACCTGACATTATGGGCTTTGTTTCTATCCTGGTGTAAATCTCTAATGTCAGTTTTCCTATCAATGTGCTGAAGTTTTTAGGAGTTTCCTACGGGAATAACCAAGTCCACCTGCACCTACCTCCTTTCCTACCTCTTAAATGCAATGAAAATGCTGCTATGACAAAATTATGTTTGATAGTTGCTATTGGAGCCCTAATCAATTACTGCCAACGAAATGGCTGTAAACACTCAAACTACTCAATACCAGGTACTTCTTCTCTGATCTTTATTACCTGTTCTTATTTTTACAGTGGCCACTTATGCACCCAAAATATAAAAACTTTTAAAAAATGAATAAGAAAACAATATTAGTTTGGGACAACCCCAAGGGAATAATTTGGTTTGGGTTTTATTGTTGTTTTTTGTTTGTTTTTTGCTTCAAACCAGTCTCCAACTTGTCAAAAACACATCCACTACTTCCTGTTCAGTCATAATTACTCTAATAGTTCACTCTGAATTTCCAAAAAAAAAGTGCAACAGTAGATTTGTGCAAGATATTATATAATGAAAAGATTCACTCTCTAATTAGAATTAAAATAGGAATAATAGTCTATTATAAAACAGCTAATTGGTTCTATTCATAGAAATAGCATTAGTGATACTTTGACTTTTTAAAAAAATATATAGCTGAACACATCTTTTTAAGTTTATAGATAACACCTTGAATGTTAACAGATGAAATAATTTAGATGCTGAATTGGAAAAAAGATCTCACACCAGACAGAAAATAAAGAGGACTTTCTATTCGAGTGCATTACAAACAGAGCTTAGAAACAGAACTCACGCTGACACCAGCTGTCACTTTTCATTTTTCCTCCCTCCCAGCACTAAGATAGATACCTGACCTGTATAAACCAGTCACGGGCCAATATATTTTCCTCAGGCTACAGAGTTAAGGCTACTTGTAATCAGCCATGCCATTAAGGCAGCTGATGCATTCTACATGATGACAGACTCAAAGCAACCTAGCTTCAGTCCCAAGGGAAAGCAAAATTTACTTAATCCCCAAAGAATTTTTTTCCCATAATGCAAAGAGAATTAGATCATGAAATCTGAGACCTTCCTGAAACCCACTGATTACAAGATGGAAGAGGAGCATATGTCCGCGGAAGCCTGCCAGGGGGAAATGCATACACTGTCAGCTCAGCAAAAAGATTAGCTAAAGAGATGACCAGTAGTGGGTAAAAGGTAAAGAAGTTATCAGACATACCTGGAATAGCTGTTACATGTGAGGAAAAAAAACAAACATTTTATCAGTGTGTTTATTAGATTTGCGTAGCCCTTTTATTCTTAGTGTGTGTGCGTGTGTGTTGGGGAGGGGAGGGGGAAGGGCATATTTTGGCAGGGATACAACAAATATCTTCTAGGCTTTTGGCAGGATGATGATATGTTTCAGCTTAGCTCAATCTTGTCCATAAAACTTCACATTTCCTCCAGATGCAGATAAATTTACACATAGGCACAAGATGGGCAGGAGAACTGAGCCATGTGTTTGCCATGTGGAAGACGGGAACACATCTCAAACGGTTCCAGTTCAGAAGCCACGGCAACCCCCCCATACTGTACAATACTCAGTCTGACTCCTACGGACAACAAAGAAGGACTGAAAATAAAGCCCCAGAAAAAACAGGACTTCCTTAGAAAGCACTTGTTTTCCTTTAGACTAATGGGAAGTTTTATATTTAGAATAATCGAAACTCACCTGGCCCAAACAATTATATCTTTGATTCACGGCTTACTAAAACAATTGCTAACAAATGGTAAACTGAAGTGCTGTAACTTAAATGTGTGCATTCCAACTCCTCTGCTATTATGAATGTTTCCACAGAGAGGGTGGCTAACACATGAATTCTGGGACCACAGAGGCTGGCTTCAAATTCTTGGGCAAGTTACTTAAAGGTCCTGTGCTAAGTTTCCTCTCCTGCAAGAGGAGAAGAGCGATGGCCCTGCTGGAGAACTGAGACACAACACCTGTGCAACACTTACTAGGCCAGTGCCTGGCACACAGTAAGTACCACACAGTGTCTGCTGTTTTTCTACTCATTCCTCAGTCCAGTTACCAGTACTGATCCCACAAGGATATCAATCTGATTCAAAAGAGGTGGACTGTATAAAGCAGGAAATCCGTAATCACAAAATGAGAGCCTTTGGGGGTATAATAAATATTTATTTGCAAAAATACAAAATTTTGAGAATGCTATAAATCAGAAGCACAGCTAGTCATTATCGTTTTTAATTCCACTCATTAGCTGGAGAGAACGTGCCACTAATAGTTTTAAGGGAGAAGAATTAGTAAGAAGAAATTAACTCTTCCAAGTGACTAGCATGGAACCACTGGCAGCAGCTATCTGCCCCCAAGATGAGATTTATTCCTGCAGCCTGAGTTGATAGATAGCAAAAGAAAGTCTAGTCTTTCTACAACACAGCAACATACAGTAATTATCGATCAAGGAAACTATGGCTCCCATACACCAACCATCAAATAAATGGCTCTTCCAGCTATGCTTTTGTTCAGGGTACAAAATACTTTAAAATACGCCTGTGAGGATATCAAGGCTCTTATGCTAATAACAGAGAAAATGAATGAGCCCTCCTTTTGATAGAATTCACTATTTAAAACTGAAAGTATTTAAAAGTGGGCAGCCACTCAAAGCCACAAGACTCAAAGGAGAAGGTTTCCTGTGCTGACCCTGTCTGCAATTACAGAATCATGTCTAACTCAGAAGATCCTGGAACTGAATCCCACCAGCATCCCCATGACTCAATTCAATAATTTCTTATTCAATTACTGGAAGATTAGCCCTACTTGTATATTTATTTTTCCAACAAAGTCTGGATCTTACTCTTGTAGAATCCTGGGGTTTAAAAAAATCATTTATGTCAACAAGTGGGACTAATGAAGTAACTAAGTATAATAAAGTTTAAAACTAGTTTAGCAACATCTAATAACTTAATATTCATACCTAAGGAGAATATATTAATCAATAGTTTTTAAAATCATTCTTGTTTATTACTAGTCAAACTAATGTTAAGTCATGGCTAAACTGTTTTCATAAAACGAACTTAAAAAGAACTTTCTCCAAGTCATCTAATTTTAACGTTCTTTATTAGTGTAAACAGGTATCATGTCCACGGTCACGACCTCTGAAATACTCCCTTCTTCAAAGAAAACCTGGTGAGGTAGCTGCATAGCCACACCAGAACCTGGGACACCTGCAGAGTTCCTTCATCCTGCCCCAGAGGCTCCACTCTCAAAGTTTAGGTTCAGTGCTGAGAGCACTTCACCTAACTCCCCCAGATAGTGCAGCCAAAAGAATATGAATGCACATCTAAAATACAGGAAAGCTGCATCTGCCAAACATTCCTAGCATTGCTTCCTTAACTGTTTGTGATTATTTTAATCAACTCTATTTACACATACTCAGTAAAGAATCTGTGCTCCTTAATGGACAAAATAGAGACCACACTCACTTCAGTTTATGGCATATGAAGCTGTTTAAAGAAAAAAATCCCAGTTACCAGGGCAGCAGGAGCCGCTCAAAGGACCAACTCAAGGTCTGATTGGCAATCTGCCCCTCAGCAGGCATTAAGATTCCCATCACTGAGTTTCTTTACTGGATAGAGACCTCCCTATCTCCACAGAGCTGGAGAAACCGCCTGAAACTTCTATTTGAAATTAAGAGTGATAAAATTAAGAGCTTAGGTAACAACTTCTATAAATAGATCTGTTTAAAAAAAAAAATCCTTTCTAAAAGCATCTTCCCAGGCCATGTGACTTAATTACTATCTAGGTGACAAAGTATTTTTCCCTTATCCAAGAGCCTCTGAAAGAGCTACTGTGGTGAGAATTCAAGATAGAAAAAGCATGTTTCTCAAATGTAAGGGAAAGCTGTAAATACGAAATGCTGTTGCTGAGTTATTCTCCTAAAAAAAAAAATAAAACAAAACAGGAACACAAGATTTTTAAAAAGCCTGTGGGTAGATTACTTGGCTACAGTGGCTGTTGCTTACATTTCATCTCAAAGACTGCCTCAAAAACGAAATATAACCTAACAGCTATCTGGAAAAAAAAACCCACAAGTCTCCGCTTAGGAAAATTCATCACTGATGCAATGGTATGGATGGCTTGGTACTCATTTTTCTTTTTGTTTTAACTGCTTATCCTTCTTGCTTCTATAGAAAGTACGAAGATCCTGGATGGTAATGCAGTTTTGAGAATCAATAAGGAAACTTGATATCCAGGATAACCAAAAGCAGATTAACCCTTTGTTCATCTTTTCTGCTGCAATAAGTACATATAATGGCACACTGGCAGTTTAATAGACATTTTTGTGCTCCCCGTGGCCAAAAAATAAATAGTTCGAGCATTTATGTACTATTCAGTCATATGCAATGAATTCAAGAAAAACCTACGTCCCATAAAAGGATACGTTAAATAAAGGCACTTTCACTAACGAAAAAAGTAGAAGAGAGAGAATGCACAAACTACAGGGTGGGGCAAAGGAGGTTTACAGTTGTGAGTATGCAAAACACAGAGTTTACTCTTGTATTATTATTTATTAATTATTGTATTATTTTCCGTGTGAACTGCAGACCTACTTTTGCCACACCCTGTGTAACCTACATTTTAAGTACACTAAATTCTGTGACCAATGACAACTTGAGCACATATTTTACTTAAGAAAGAAATCCACAATATTTTACAGTCCCATACAATTATTTGTGGGGATTTTTTCCACAAAAAAGTCTTAAAAGAAACTTTAAGAAACATTATTTTTTAACACATTGTGCATTTCTTAAAGTATTCAACTGTTGAGAATTATGTTCCTCCTGGAGAAATCTGGAAAAGGAGACATTAGAAAGCTTGAATACAAGTCAAGGTTACAAGCAATTTTCTCTGGATGCTGTTCAGGCTTACAGGAGCTACAAAATTAGCATGAGCTGGGGGTAGGTATACACTGCCTTCCCAGTCAACATATTCAGAATTTTCTAAGTGATTTCTTACAGCTGTCCTCCACCAGTATTGTTCCCTATCATTTACACAGAAAGAATGAATCCCTTTTTTAAAAAAAGAAATTAGAAATGAGTTGGAAGTCTGACTTAGAAAAACGAGTACAAAAGGAACCTAGAGACTCCGCTTGTACCCAAGCGCCACCTGGGAGACAGGGCCGTGCTAAGCTAGCAATTGTTCACGGAGCTCCAAACCCAGGGAAGGAGGTTGGATGTGAACAGCAGGAAAAAAACCACTTTGCAGAAAAACTCAGACTTTTCCTTGCTTCCGTACCAACTTCCTGGCATACTGTTTCCAGAGTGACAGTGGCCATTTCAGGTTGCCTATACGACATTTTTAATGAATGCTGTGCCACCATTCCATCAGAGTGAAAGGTCCCCCAGAGTCACAATAACCTCTTCCACCCTCAAGTGGACACTTTCTCCCCTGACACCTGCGCTCTCTCCCACACGCAGCCTCTCCGCAATTCCTTCATCTAATTTCAGGCTTCACAGCCTTGACCCACAGTCCTTTGCTCTCTGATCCATCTTCTTAATGCCACTCCGGACATAATTAAGACTTTGAGACAATGATACTTGAGTGCACTCAATTCAATTAAGTGATGGGTGGTAGCCAGTTAATTGCCAAAGTCAATAATGTACAGTGGGTGTCTCCGGACACACCCGGTCTTACACTTAGGATCCTGATCCCAGGACATGTTTGGAGTGCTCACATACAATAGTCTGGAAATACTGAGCTCATATAAAAAGACCCGGCTGTTACTTTTCATTGTTATCATAAGACATCATATAATTTAAACAAAAGAAACGGTTAATGATATCAATGACTGGACATGAACTTTCATTGGTAATAAATATAATAAATCACATCTCTACCAAGATGTCCGCTTTTACTTTTTGACTCCAAAGAAATCTGCCCCTTCCCCCATCTATACATATTCCCGGTTTATACAAAGGATTTAAAATTCCCCTCCTAGTGTTCTAAAACTCCTACTCTGGCTATTTTCCTGAGATGTGAAAATAAAACAGACTTTGTATTGAAATATGTCTTCACCATTTTTGCCCAAGGTAACTGACATTACAGAATATTTATCCAAATGCATAACCAAATTTAAGAGAAATAGCTAAAAGGGTCTTTAAGCAGACCACCACTTCAGCTGCCTCCAGAATGAATATGTATATAACAGGTCTAAATAAAATACATTTCAATTTTTATGGCTGTCCTACTTTGCATCACATAGACTACATGGTAGATAATGGGGAATAAGAGTCAGCACTGGAGTTACATACCTTAGATTCAAACTGCAGCTCGACCACTCATTATTGTTATGTTCAACAAGCACCCTTTTCCATGCCTCAGTTTCCAGTAAAGTGGGATAAAAACAGTTATATTGATAATCACAGGTTGTTTCCAGGATGAATATGTGTGTGTGTGTGCTGACCACATCACCAGCAATAAATGTCAGCAATTACTATTAGTATTATAATAGTGATTAACTACAGCTGTAGAGCTAGAAACTTTCAATCGGAACTTGGCAGCTTTCAGATTCGACACAAAGAAAGCTAGCTAACAGCAGCGAGCATCATTGACACTCATTCGTTGCCGCTTATCAGTTCCAGTTTCCTGTACCTTCAGAGTCCAGAGCTATCATTTTCTACAATCAAAATAAAAAGATTTTGTTCCCACGCTCTTCTGACTAGTTGGGGCTTTCTGTTTAAATTCTTTGAAAGTTCATGTCAAAGACACAAAGGTTCTCCCTAAAGCGCAAATTTAGAATTTAAGTTTTAAATGAACTGGAAATCCATGTAAATGAAAGATGAGATTAACATTTCCCTTATCTGTGGAATCTAATGAACAAATAAACAAACTAGAAACAAACTCACAGATACAGAGAACAGACTGTCAGCTGTCAGAGAGGAAAGGCGGGGTGGGGGCCGGTGAGAAAGGTGAAGGGAGTAAGCAAAACACACACACAACCACACTTCACAGACACAGGTAACAGTACGGGGATCACCAGAGGGCAAGACGGGGCTGGTGACAGGGAGCAGCAGAGGGAAAAGGGGAGTAAATGGTGATGGAAGGAGGCTTGACCTTGGGGTGATGAACACACAGTACAACACACAGATGATATACTAAAGAATTATATACTTGAAACCTATATAACGTGTCACCCCAATAAGTTCAATAAAAATTAAAAAGAAAATATGTCTCATTAAAGAACAAAAATTAGTTTCTGCCCGAAGCCTGTAACTCTATAACCTTTGAGAAAATTTAATGGAACTTGAAAACCAGCATTACGTACCTATCTGGTGGGAATAAAACTGTCTTCAATGATGCACAGAATGTCTTGCAGATAATACAAATCATTACCTTAAGGAAAAATCACTAACATGTATTTCATTTCACTGTAAATATAAAATAGCAATCAACAGCAAAATCCAGATTGTGAGAAACTGCATAAGATAAACACTGGTTTCTTCAACAAATAAACTGTAAGGGAGAATTTAAAAATAAAGATAAGGGGAAACCAAAAAATTCCAAGAGACATTTTTAAATTAAAAAAAAAAAACAGGCAAAACTAAATTACAGGGATACAGGCATGGGCAATGAACTATTACAAAAAATGAGAAAAAGATAACCATAAAAGTCAGGACAGTGTCTACAAGTCTCACAAGGAGAGGGGCAGGGGCTTGGGTTGGGAAGCAGCACCTGGAACTACCGACCAAGCTCTGATTCTAACTGCACAGGGGCTCCAGAGTGTTCGCCTTCACTGATTTCTGAGTCAACGCTGTATTTTACCATAGAAAGACTTCAAAAGTAAAACTGCAATCTAAAAGAGTCACCAATGTAGCTATTGTGTGTTTTTTATGCAAATGTATTCCTTTTCTCACATTCATACTCACACCTTAAATCAAATGCATTGCACCTGAATTTTCACAAATAAAGATTCCGTAACATCTGAGCAGAGACATTTACTAGACTGACTTCTAGCCATGGTTTAAATCTGATTTGATAACAATGTTGATTTTAATTTTGCATCCTCAAGGTAAATATGACCCTGTTTGTGCCAGCTGACAAAAAAAAACACTCTTTCAGGCTTTGGCTTTGATCATTTACTTCAGTCCTGGGAGAAAAGTCAATTTAAAAATTCACAGGCTCTTCAGGCAGGTGTTACAGGCTGAATTGTATTCCCCTAAAATGCGTATGTGGGCACCCTGACCTCCACTACATCAAACTGTACATATTTGAAGACAGAGTTTTTAAAGAAGCAATTAAGTTACAATGAGGTCATCTGGGTAGGTCTTAATCCAATCTGACTAGTATCTTTCTAGGAAAAAGAAACTAGGGCACAGAACACACAGAGGGAAGGCTGTATGAAAACAGAGGGAGAAGACAGCCAAGGAGAAAGGCCTCAGAAGACACCAACCCTGCTGACACTCTGACCTTGGGCTTCTAGCCTTCAGAATTGTGAGACACCAAATTTAAGCCATGCTGTCTGTGGTCCTTTTTTATGGCAGCCCTAGCAAATTGATACTGAAGGAAAAAGAAAAGTTTTTTTTTAAAAAAAAGCTACAATTTTACAATTGTTTTGACTCATACTATACAGTGAAAAGAAAAGCTTAAGAAAATTGTGAGTTATTAGTAAAGAAAGGAGAACTAACAGATTCCATGCGAAAAGAAAACACCCCAGACAGCGATGCACAGAGGGCAAGACACAAGGAACCAGCAGGAAAGTAACTGGCTACTAACAGAATCGATGGGCAAGATTTAGCACTTTCAGTGTGGTTCCTGGAAAACAAGCCAGAGGAGAAATTTGATTTAGATTCTCTAGTTCGTTTTTTAAATGAACTAGAAACAAATGGAGGTGGTGGGTGAGATCCAAGCGATTTTCTTAAAGGGAGTAATTTCCTCTGGCCCACAGGTCTGAATGAACTTTGGATTTATCATTTCCCTGGTTTGATAGGGCTGGGGGTTAGGCAAACCGTCAACCAAAACAGTGCAATTCTCAGGCCGCAAAATCAATGACTGTGTGGTGAGGTCAGTGCTCTGGGTGTTGAATGTACCCATGGAGCCCAGTGATCTCAGAGTGGAGTACGCGTTGCTGATTAAGCACAAGTTTCCTGAAAAAGGGATATCACTGTAGAGACCGCAGATCACCGTTAGCTGGATCTGCCCTCCATGCTCCTAGGTGCTCTTCATCACCCACCCCACAGACAGACAGAAATGGAGATAGATAGTGACCTGCCTGTTTCCTTTCGTCTAATTTAACAAGAAATAAGACATACTCTGTATTCAGAAAAGCATCATACAAAATTGAGAAGCAAAGCTAAATAAACAGGGATAAGAATAAAAGGAGCCCAGAGACCCTAAACCTAGGTAATTATTTTTCAACTATAAACAAAGTGGCTCCATTCTCCTACGCCACAAGTAGAAGAATCCTGACAGTCTTTGTACAGTGAGTGATATAAATCAATCAACCATCCAATTAGTTAATCTTAAATTCAGAATTACTTTCTGGAGAAACTGGCATAATTATTATATCTAGGTCATTTATAAAGAAAATTAACAGATTTTGTTTTAAGTCT
>VMDR010033332.1:0-11397 GCA_007922815.1 Macrotus californicus
ACCCAAGTCTAGAAAAATATACTTGTGAATTTTATATAATATTAATGGAAAAAGACTTTCTGAGTCCTAGAAAATGTAGTTTAACAGGCTTGATCCTATAAACTTTTAAAATTACTTTAAACAAGAATAGCAAAAGTAAACACTATTGTGGATAAACTGTAAAAAAGTTTGCGACGTGTAATGAAACTTTAATTTCCTTAAGTAATGAAAATCTTACAAATTAGTAAAATAGTGAAGCAATATTAAAAAATCTCAACTGAAAAATGGATGAAGTACATTAACAAGAAATACCCAGAAAAGAGAATACAAATGCCTAAGAAACATATAAAAAATGTTCCACCTCACTAATAGTCAAAGTAATCAGAGCAAACTAAAATAAATAGGGACCACGTGATGGAAGCATCATGGGAAAGTGACAAATACACTAAGACTTATTTTTAAAACTCAGTGTTGATTTTGGTTCAGAGGCAGTTCACATAACTGGTGAATATCTAAAAATAACCCTTTTGTAGAGTATCTTCAAGATACATTTCATGTCTAGAAATTAATCCCAAGGTAGTAATTCATGTGATCAAAAATTTATCTAAAGTATATTCATGCCAGCATTTTATATAATATTGAAAAACTGAGAACCTAAACATTCAACAGTTGGGATTGGTTAATATATTATCATACAATTAAACAATGGAATACTATGCAATTATTATAAATGGTGTTGAGGTAAAATATTTAAAGAACTAGAATACTGTTTACTGTGTACTGTAAAGTGGAAAGAGCAGATGTCCAGGTTTAACATGTTTATTTCTGCCCTGTCTGGTGTGGCTCAGTGGATTGAGTGCCTGCCTGCGAACCAAAGGGTCATTGGTTTGATTCCCAGTCAGGGCACATGCCAGGATTGTGGGCCAGGTCCCTGGTTGGGGACATGTGAGAGGCAACCAGTCAATGTATCTCTCATACATCAATGTTTCTCTCATGTATTGATGTTTTTCTCCCTCTCTTCCCATCTCTCTAAAATGGAAATAAATAAAAATCTTTAAAAAATATTTATTTCTGAGTAGGGTTGTATGTAATTTTCATTTTTAATATTTATTTACCCATATTACCAAAATTATTTTTTTATGCTGAACATGCATAAAGAACCCCCAAGAACTGGGTTTTTGGAATGCAAGTTGAGTTTAGAGTGTTAGAGATTTCTACAGCTAGTGGAGCTTAGAGCATCTACTGTTCTTCCATTTCAGGAATCTAAAACACAAACCTTTAAAAGGCTCTGTCTTGGCAATGTGGAAACTCTTTACCCAATTTAATAAAACTTCTCTATATTTCTCAAATAATTAATAATTTCTGGAATTCCTATATTACACAAGCGACTAAGGATTTGTCTCTTGAGCTGTAAAATTTTCTATGTCATACACGATCTGTCCAGAAAGTATCCAGCCATGTGCTATGAAAAACAGACATTTATTGAAAAAGATACAAGAAACATTGGACATACGACAATGACACCTCAGTCCTCTTCAAAGTAGGCACCATAGCGCCTCACACAGTTGTCCCAATCACCATCAGCTGGTTCATTCTATTTTCCTGAATCTCAACAATGGCCTGAAATCTCTTCCCTTTCAAAGGTGATTTCGGTTTTTGGAAAAGCCAGAAGTCACAGGGTACCAAATCTGGGCTGTAGGGGGTACTCAGTCATCTGGGTGATTTGGTATTTTGCCAAAAAACTGCATGAGATATGATGCACAAGCAGGCGTGTTGTAGTGATGAAGTGGCTAATCACCAGTTGCCATAGCTGCAGCCTTCTGAATCATCTGAATAGTTCCCAAGCTTGACCCAAAAATATGATGCAGATTCATTACACTCTAGCTTAGACATTTTGAATGTGACTAGCTTAGTCATTTTGAATGTGATGGCCACACAGTACTCACAGTAGTGATGTGCTCACTAAATGACAACTACCCCCTCACTGACTAGTACAGTGAGGTTGTCATTGTCCATGCATGTGCATTCTAGTCCACTATCTTTGGCTGCCAGGTTACACTGATGTCATGCAAACCATTCTTGTTATATGAGTATTAACAGTGGCTGGATTTTTTCCAGACAGACCTCGTATTAGAACTCTTATAGATGAAGCTCTGTCTACTATTTTACATATTTTCATGGTGTCTTCAAGAATGGTTATTGAATGTGACTGAAACTCTACCAGATAGCTCAGGATCACAGCTGTGCACATCACAGCTTGCTCCCCAGTATGGTGATGCTCTCAGAGTACATTAATCTCTATGTTAATTGGACTCAATCATAGTGCTTACTAGTTCCTGCAGTAAAATGTTCTCTTATATTGTTTCTTTTCTTTCTGACAGCTGTTATGTCTTGACATAATTTATATGTGAATGTGGGTTAGCCCCTCAACCAAATTCTTGTTACAAACTTTTAATATGTGGTGACCTTGGAAACCACATGACAAAATCAACAAGAACCATGTGTAAATAAGAATAAATGGGCTCAAAGGGAAATTTTGAGGGATTCTCTTAAGAAAAAAGTGTGTAAGTTTAATGTAGTAATTTCGTAATACTTATTTTATGTTGTATATTCTATATTCTATGAGATATAGTTGCAATATAATTAAATTCCACAAAGACAGTGGGCTACTGAATTCTTAGCTTCAGTATATTACAAGAATAATTTTATTTAATACATTCCAAGTATAGACATTAATATTTTTAGAATTTTCATGAAAAATATATAAGCAGGTGTTATATCAAATGTTATCATGCCACAAAATAATAATTGACTCAGGAACACCTGTACAGGGGGTAAGTCACTTTATTTTTTTCTGTAAATCAAACTGTACTCTGGCAAAACTCATCTATGGTATGTAAATTCAGGATAGCAGTTACCTTTGGGAGTCAGTTACTGGGAGGGAGAAGGAGAGACCTCTGGGTTACCTGTATTGTTCTTTCTTTTGATCAGCATTTGGTTACTTAAATGCTTTTATATTCTGAAAATTCACTTGGCTGCACACGTATAATTTGGATAGTCCTCTGAATGTGTATTACAGTTCAATAAAAAGTTTATTATGTTAAAATTAAGTCCTTCTAGTCTGGCAAGGATGGAGACATAGGTAGACATGCTTCACCTCCTCGTGCAACCACAGAAAGAATGACAACTATATCTCAAAACAAATAACAACCAAAACTGTCAGAAAATCGAGCTGTATGGAAGTCCAACAACCAAGGATTTAAAGCAGCCATATTCATTCAGATGAATAGGAGGATCAGAGTCACCAAGATGGGTGGAGGGGAATGGAGATGTGGTGTGGTACAGAGGGGTGGTGGCAATAGAATAGGCAGTCCCACACTCACATGTAGTGGATAAAAATCAGGAAGGATACCTTGGGAGCAAGCAATCCCAGCGCATAGGCCAGACTGCCCAGCCCAGAGTTTCAGTGCTGGCAAGATAGATCCCTATAACTTTCAGCTGTAAAAACCAGTGGGAGTTGGGGAGGCAGAAAAAACTGCCAGATTTTCAGGAAAGTTCATTTAAGGGGCCTGCACAGACTTAGAATGTAAGCAAACCCACCACTCTGGGATTCACCACCAGGGCAAAAGCTGGAAGGGCACCAGTTGCTTATAGGAAGTGGATGAAGTGACTGGAAATGGGGTAAGTGCCAGGCAAACCTCCAGAAACCAGGGAGTAGCATTATCGTCTCTCTGAGGCCTCCCCACAACAAAGAGCCATAAAGCAGTGAAGCAGGTTGCCCCACCCTGGTGATTACCTAAGGCTCCACCCCACATGATTTACAGGTGTCTTTTCTAAGACAGGGAGTCAAAGCAACTCTACCTAATACACAGGAACAAACACAAGGAAGCTGCTGAATTGAGGAGACAAAACAACATGGTCCAAAAAAAAAAAAAAACAACAGATCAAACTCCAGAAAAATAACTAAACAAACAGAGATAACCAACCTATCAGATACAGAGTTCAAAACACTGGTGATCAGGATGCTCAAAGAACTCATTGAGTATGGCAAAAGTAAGGGAAGAAATGGAGCTTACACTAAGTGAAATAAAGAAAAATCTATAGGGAACCAACAGTGGAACGGATGAAGCCGAGAATCAAATCAACAATTTGGAACACAAGAAAGGAAAAGGCATTCAGTCAGAAGAGCAGGAAGGAAAAAGAATTTTAAAAAATTAGGATAGGATTAGGAACCCCTGGGACAACTTTAAATATACTAACATCTGAATCATAGGGATGCCAGAAGGAGAAGAAGAAGGGCAAGAAATGGAAAACTTATTTCAAAAAATAATGAAAGAAAACTTTCCTAATTTGGCAAAAGAAATAGACATACAAGTCCAGGAAGCACAGAGAATCCCAAACAAGTTGGACCCAAAAAGGACCACACCAAGACACATCATAATTAAAATGTTAAAGGTTAAAGATAAAGAGATAATCTTAAAAGCAGCAGGAGAAAAGCAGAGAGTTACCTAAAAAGGAGTTCCCATAAGATTGTCAGATGATTTCTCAAAAGAAACTTTGCAGGCTAAAAGGGACTGGCAAGAAGCATTCAAAGTGATGAAAAGCAAGGACCTACATCCTATATTACTCTACCTAGCAAAGCTATCATTTAGAATGAAAGGGCAGATAAAGTGCTTCCAGGCAAGAAAAAGCTAAAAGAGTTCATTATCACCAAACCATTATAATATGAAATATTAAAGAGGCCTATTCAAGGAAAAGATGAAGATCAAAACTATTTACATTAAAAGGGCAAAAACCTCACAACTCTTAACAACTGAATCTAAAAAAAAAAAAGAAAACAACCAGAATAGGAAGAGAATCATGGGTATGGAGCTCATTTGGAGGATTATCAGCTGGGAGGAGGAAGGAGTAGAATGGGGGAAAAGGTGCAGGGAGTAAGAAGCATAATTGGTAGGTACAAAACAGACAAGGGGATTCAATAGTCTAGGAAATGGAGAAGCCAAAGAACTTATATGCACAACCCATGGACATGAGCTAAGAGGAGGACTGCTGGAGGAAAGTGAGGTACTGGGAAGATGGGGACAAAGGGGAAAAAAACAGGACAACCACAATAGCATAATCAATCAAATATTAAAAACTTCGATCTTTCTCAATAAAAAATAAGCAACTGCACTTTGAAATTTTTCCTTTGGGCTAAAAGGGGTTAGCATTTCTTATTGGTTTCTTAGCAACAAATGCTTCCTTTGGTGAAAAGGAGACTGTGTTTTATCACCTATTTATTGTCACAAAGCCCGCCTTCTCTCTTGGCAATGACCTGACAAAAAGTCTGGGGTCTGTATTGAGCCTGCAAAGCAAATAAAATCTCACTTAGAATCACTTCATTGATTGTTCTAATCTTTTTCATGTTTTCATTTTGAACTGATGATTTGTCATTCTGCTCTGCTTATTATAGAGCTGTTGGGAGGATCAAATAAGACATGATGTGAAAGTCCTTTAAAGCACCAGACTAACACTCGGTACCATCACCACCATCATCATCATCATTATCATCATCGTCATCATGTTTGCTTATTTTTAACCTAGATTAGGACACTTGAGCTCTTTGAGATGCTTGTCTCACTCTATGGTTATTCTTCTTTCTTATATCATGAACACTACAAGGTCTCCTGAGAAGTTTAGCAAGGAATACTCAGGTCAGAAATGGCCAATATGTGTCAGGCTTACTCATTTACCATCCACAGTGAAGGCAG
The DNA here is from genome assembly GCA_007922815.1 of Macrotus californicus. NCBI lineage: Eukaryota > Metazoa > Chordata > Mammalia > Chiroptera > Phyllostomidae > Macrotus > Macrotus californicus. The sequence goes on from VMDR010033332.1 coordinate 5,730, forward strand.
ACATCATGAATCAATGTCCAAGCATGGAGTTTGCCTCAGAATTCTTTCCAGCACTGCATCCTAATTGTTTAGATTTGGCATGTAAGGGCTTGCCCAACCTTAGTGTCGGCACTATAGCTATTTCCCCATGAGGGAAAATAGAGATTTGTAGCATTAGGTGATAAAAACAGGGTTGTAAGGAATTATCTAGTCCAGTGTTATCAAGAGTGGTCTCTGAATCAGCACATTAGCACCTGGAAACATGTTAGAAATGTTAATTCTCACTTAACACCCCACCTACCCACAACCTACTGAATCAGACACTGCAAGGACGGGACTCTGTACTCAAAGTTTTAACAAGACTTCCAGTGATTTTAGTGGGTGATAAAGTTTGAGAACCACTACTTTCATACAATATCATTGGTTTTTGCTGATGAAAAACATTAGGTTTACAGGTGTTAAACCATTTTTTCAAAGTTGTCCATGGAATTAATTGCCAAACAGAAACAAAACTCAACTTCCTAATTCCTGGTTGCGACATTGGATAGCAAGTAAAAAAATTACAACAACAACAACAAAAAAAAAACACAAAACAAAAAAAGGAAACTTCTCTCTATTTTTCTACTTGAAGATTCTAAGTGAAAATTTTTGTCATTTCCCAGCATCTTTTGAGGGCCATTCCTCCAACATTCTTAGTTTGTGTGGTTCAGGTGTAGCACCTTGCATGGGCTCATATCCTGGACTGGCTGGAGCACCCTGCAATTCCCTTACTTCTACCAAGAATACAGACACCAGAAGTCACTCATATTTGGAACTGGAGTCTTCAGTATGACCTTGTAGAAAAAGTGTGTCTAGAAATGAAGTCAATACAGAGGAAAGGGTAACAGAGTTGGACAGAGAGAGACTGAGTTCTGTGGCATTGTTTCAACTTCAACTTCAGCTCTAGGTGAACCTGAGAGGTAGAGTAAATAGCTCTTAAATTTTCTGTTATATAAATGTCCCCACCCAGTTTTTGTTTTACTTAAGCCAGATTTGAGTTGGTTTTCTATTCTGTAAAACCAAAGAGCTATGACTAATGGTTTGGCAATATGTATTATTTTAATACCTATGGTTTAATCACTGGAGAATGTTGGTCATTCAGGGCAAGGTTTTCCACACCATTTTTTTAAAAACAGAGGACCCTTGAAGAATGCTGAATACTGCTTAACTCTGTGGTAGTAGGTCTCCTAGTACACTGATGGGACTAGAAACACATACTAGTCCGTATTTCTGTAAATACGTAATGTATTTGGAACAGTCCCTGGCTAGCCATGTCACGCTTCATCTCACAATAATGAGAGGCAAAGATCTCTTGGGTGCACTTAGAACTATTAACCTGAAACTAGACAACTCACAAGGTTAATCATTTGTCAAGACTGATCTTCCACAGTGGTGTGACGGCCCTTAACATATTCCTCCATTGAAAATCTGATCTGATGGAAAAATAAGATGAAATACTTCTACTACCATTTGTTCCCTCCCCTCCACTTTCCTTTATCTTCCCAACCCCTGTGGTCTGTGGGACGTACTTCCTGATAATTTCCCTTTCTCCACCTCCCTCCTCAAAATAGAGGTCTCTAGATGCCATCCTCATTGCTTTAATGAAACTGTTTCCCTTCTTGAAGCCTTACTTGCTTAGTTTCTGTCAGAAGTACAGCTTCTGATTCTTCTTATATCACCCCTATTTAAACAATCTCGCCTGCCTGGTGTGGCTCAGTGGGTTGGGCATTGTCCTGCCCAGTGAAAGGTCACTGGTTTGATCCCTGGTCAAGTTACAAGCCTGAGTTGCAGGCCAGGTGCCTGGTTTGGGACTTGTTTGATCCCTGATCAGGGATCATGCCAGGCTGGGGGCATGTGAGAGACATTCAATCTCTTTCATTGATGTTTCTCTCCCTCTCTTTCTCCCTCCATTTCCCTCTCTCTAAAAATAAATAAAATCTTTTAAAAAAAATTTTTTAATTAAATGACCCCTGCCTTCTCTTTTGTGGGCTTCTCTTCATATAACTTGTTCATTTATGTTGCTCTTCACTTGGGTTCTTTCCACAGTCATTGTTCCTCACTCCATAGTTTTTCTCTTTTTCTGTGACTTCAAATACCACGACCTCAATAAATCCAGACTAGACCTCTCTCCTTGGCTCAGACTTAATATAAACAATGAAAATACCCCACAAGTCTTAAACTCACCATCTCCAATACTCACAATCTCCATTATCTCCCCACATCTGCCTGCTTCCCTCTGCACAATCTCGTAGGTTAGCACCACTGCCCACCCTTTACCCCAGCTGCCCACCTAAGCTTCATCCTTGACTCCTCCCCCTCCACCACTTCTCACTCCCAAGTGTCGGATCACCAAGCACTGCCTTATTTTACTATTTATGTAGTTATTAAATCCCTCTATCACTCCGAGTTTAGATTCATTATTCCTTACTTGAATTATTGCAATTGTCTTTTAATAGGCTTCTCTGTTTTTGAATCTTCCCTAAACATGCTCACCAAATTGATTCCATGAGAAATATAAAGTCACATCGCCATCCTGCCTCAATAAGTTCAGTGGCTTCCAATGCCTGCAGGAGAAGGCCACATTCCCTACTGTGGCACAGGGGCACATCAGTTCCTTACCTGGCCCTATGCACTCCAGGAACATGAAATTAATTCATCCTCTCCCTCTTACAGAGCTAGGTTTTGCCTCTGTGCTTTTGCTCATATTATCTTCTCTGCCTGAAATTTCTCCCACCCTGTCTGCACTTGGTTAGTCCACACTAATCTGCTAAGAAACAGGTGTGACCTCGATTAATGTAATCCTGTTAGGATGCCATTCTAACAATTTTTGCCTGGATTGGGATTTTTTTAACCTGATCCCTCTCTCCATTTCTGCATGTGCTACTTCATTCTCACCATTTGTTTATAGGTCTGCCTCTGCTTTGAACTGTGACCTCCTGAAAACAGGGACTGCATCTGTTTACTTTTGTGACCAACTCAAAGTAAAGGCTGAGTGACTATTTCTTGAGTGGATGAATCAGAGCATAAGCTAGGTCTATAATTCATGAGTGTCCAGGAAAACCATTTATCAAAAGTATGCCAGAGATAGACCTACTTAATTGGAACTGTTTTAAATGGGCCATACTGTCTGCCATCAAGATCACCAGAGTGTCATTAGCTCTAATTATCTTCCTGAGTTTAATTGATACTTAACAAGGTAGAGTATTAAAGGAGATATTTTACTCCTTTAATATTTCCGTAATAACATATTGCATGATTGCAAATTCAGAATTATAGCTTTGTGGTCTGAGAAGGTAAAAAGTAGTTTGTCTAGAGGGAAAGTGCTTTTCAAGCATATCTGGAATGTTTAGAAAGCATAAATTAAGAACATTCTTGGCAAAATACAATTATCTTTTTTTTAATCTCTTCCTATCTAATATTCTTTAATACACGAAAACTAAGAATCAGTCAAAGACACTGCAAATGTCACTGCTGTAAAAGAGTCCTACAGGATGAAAAAGATAAATTTTGACCCTGTGAATCATCCAGCTGCAAGGGTGTTGAGAGCAGACTGTTGGGTGATAATTAAAAAGATCACACCATATGAATAGAAAGGAAAGATGCCGCAAGTGGCACAGCTTGGGCAGATGAGATAATCTGAACCTAACTCACTAGCTAAGGTGAGTGAGGAGAGGGAGCGCCCTTGCTCAAAGCCAGTGAATAGTGGGTGGGGTCTAATTTTCAGGGATCAAACTTATAGAACAAGGGCGCTGGAGAGCGATTCCATTTAAATCTGTGCATTAGAGCCAGCCAAGGGAGCTCCTGGGTAAGTGCTGGCCTTCACATTCTTTTGGTAACACTCTGTCGTTCCGTGAGCACTGGCTATGGCCTGGGCAATATTCATGTACTATTTAATTATTTAATTTTCACCATAAACCTACAAGGCAGTACTCTTATGACACCACATTTTACAGAGGACAAAACTGAAACCTAGAGACATAAATGACTTGCTGAGGTCTTTAATTGCCAGAGCCAGGACTGAATCACAAATATTTGGACTCTCTTGTTACCCACACCAAAGTGTGGTTGTACCAGCAGCACCAGGAAACACTTTTGAAGGGTAAACTCATGGCCTCTGCTCCAGATCAACAGAATCAGAAATCCTGCGGTGTGGATTGTAACAAGCTTTCCAGGGGAGTCTGATGTGCTGACGGTTGAGATCCCTCACATTATACTGTAATACCATCTGTTAGAGCAGGGGTGTCAAACTCATTTTCACCAGGCCATATCAGCCTCCTGCTTGCCTTCAAAGGGCCGAAATAATTTTAGGACTGTATAAATGTAACTACTCCTTAACTGTTAAGGAGTTGAAATTACATTAAGCCCTTTGAAGGCAACCAGGAGGCTGATGTGCCCACCCCACCCCCGGTGAAAATGAGCTTGACATCCCGGGTTAGAGCATTGCTTCTCCAACTTCATCGTGCATACAAATTACCTGGAGAACTCCTTAAATGCATATTCTGATTCGGGAGGTTTGGGGTAAGTCCTGATATTCTGCATTTCTAACCAGATCCTGGAAATGTTGGTATCCCTGGTTGGTGAACTACTCTGTGTCTAAAAAAATCCCAGAATGTAACTCTCAAGAAGCCAGGCTGGTTTTGTTCTCTGCTGTAATCCTGTTTAGAAGAGTATCTGACCCACATTTTATGTTGCATGAATGAATACAGCAGGAGTCAGTATGTCTCTCTATCTGAGTTATGGACTGTTGATTTGGTATGAATCTACTACTAACCTGACATACATCTGCCCAACCCACCTTTTCAAATTTCTAATCACACTACCCGTTTAATGCTCAGGAACTGTCATGTTGCCCACTGACTCGACAGACTTTTTACTTTTCTGATCTTTTGTGTGAATACGACCCTGTGAATTCCCCTGTGGCAAGTGAGTATATCATACGTTTTGAGAAAAAGTTGGAAAAGTAGAATATAGGAAGGAGCTAGAGAAAATGGACAGGAACTAAACTGGTGTAATGAAAAGGAACACCCGGGACGTAGATGATTCACAGTTGGCTGAGCCTCTGAGCATTGCTTAAACGCCCCCTCTCACCCTTCGGTTAAGAGTTAGAAAAGTTATGGACTGCTCTTTCCACTAGCCTACCTTAAAGCTCTTGAGAGAGTTTGAATCAAAGTTGATATAAATATTATAAAACCATATCTAACAACAACAAAAATGGTCATGCAATAAACCTGAGTGAAACCTTAAGGAGCTGATAAAATGGCCAGAGTCAAACAACATGAGCATAGAAATGAGGGTAGGGGGCAAGATTCCTGCCTACATCTCCTCTGGTGAGTGAAAAACAAGATTCTCCAAGCGCTGAGCAAATGTCTGGGTCCTAAAAAGAATCAAATATTTTATAAAAAGCTTATGGGGCACAAGACTTATAGCTCTTCCTAAGTAAAACACTTCAGCACAGTAAGTTTGTTAAGTATCTGGGTTGGCTGAGCAGCGATGAATGCTGTGTGTTGAGTGGAATGGTTAGGCTGCAATGATATACACGAAATAATTCCAAAAATTGATTTTGGAAACACTACAAAACTCAAGAGCAAGACTTCATCGTGTTGCTCATTTTACTAGAATTCCCCAGCAGAATTGAGACTAATGCTGTAGT
>VMDR010033333.1:0-11397 GCA_007922815.1 Macrotus californicus
AAAAAACCTAAATAAAAATTACGAGTGAGAAAGTCATACATAACATTTTATACACTTTATTGTACACCTCTTAGGGAGAAACACGACCACAGTATCTGGATGTAAATGCCTCCTGAGACCAAGTACTGATTCTGATTCCCTACAACAATGACTTTTATAGTGGAAATTCAGGTTTAATATAAAACTTTAGTTAACAAGAGAAACTTCAAATTCCATTGTAAGAAATCTGGTGACTGAAATGCTGCAAAGCTATAGTCATTCACAAAAAAATATGTCCTCTAAACTCAAAAATCAGCTCATTGTATTAAATGGAGTTGTCGGTGGCCTCAAATAGTCTGCTCCCAAATTTCAATGTTCAAAAACATATAGAGTGATGTATTCATTCTCCACTGATGTTGATACTTTTATTTTAACACATGTGATGTTGGGAGTGGGTTAGCTGAACCGGACACACATTGTGTTTTAATTTGACCTGTTAGTGCTTGCAATAGAATTAATGAAAAAACACTCTTGCTTTAGAAACATGTGTATCATATTAAGAAAGGAAAGGGAGTACTGAATTTGGTCCTTTTTATACATTATAAAGGTATTTCTCAAACCACCTGACACATTTGTCTATATCGATTAGATGCCGTAAAACTGACATTGTCTGACCTGTCTAAATCCATCAATTGCTAAGCTGTTGACGCCTGATTCTCTAAATATAAATATTATTCATAAGCTCTTTTACTAAAGAGATCAATAATTATGTGCATATGAAATGTGCATTATTGCTGTTGTTAATGGTGCCCTTTAGCTGGCCACAGATTACACTCTTCTGCTTAGGCTGCCATACATGATAAACATTTCATTAGCAGCACTTAGAATGTACACACGGGGTACCATATCCCCAAGAGTGTACATGTGAAGTATAAGGAACCTGTTCAGTGTTAGGGTAAGTACATATCCCCTATAGTTTGCATTGTATTTTCATTCTGGGTGCCCCAAACCCTTCCATTAAATATGTCTTGCCCACTTAAAAGCTGCTTTGTGGGGATGGCACATCTTAATTGTTCCCAGGACAACGCATAACGCATTGTTGTGATGGGTCTTCGGTTAAACTAACAGGCAGGCAAGCTGCCACCTAGCTTCAGCAGCTTTTAAAGCACTAAGGAAACACACTGTACTTGAAAAAAGAGAAACCTGTTATCTGGGGGGAAGAAGATTCCATAAAAGCCTTTCTGTGTTTTAGTTTTAACAAATAAAAACAGATATCAAATGCACTTCACTGAGTGACAGTAAAGCACCTATTGTCTTCTGTACATAGTATATTTCAGGTCCAAGAATAGAGAAACACTCGTGCCAAATTTTCCAAAGCAACTAATTTGTGTGTAAAAATTATGCAGAAGAAGAAAAAATCAGCTAGTTGCCCTTACAGATCAGGCAGTTGTGCATGTAAAACAGGTAACGGCATATTTTGCACCAGCAATTACCTTTCTTGCACCTGTGAGTGCCTGTTTTGCATATGTAAGTAGGTCCCTGTTTATTGCAGTTAAAGCTGCTACCTCAGCTTCTTTAGGTAAACTTTATGTTTTTACTAAATGTCACTCCAAAACAAAAAGAGGGGAGCACTTCTATGGTGGGTTAATGTGTTTGTGTGCACGTGTGCACCCGATGTATGCTTCTGAAATAACTGTGAAATTGATGCTAACTTCATTTGATTTTAAGTACTGTACCTTGCAGGGTCGTGTTCAGTGATATAAAATATTTCATTTTGGTTTTATGACATAAATGTCTAAATGTCCTGCTGCTGAGATGTATCAATCAAATCAAAGGTTCAAATTTAATATTATCCAGGTGCCAGGATGAGAGGGAAAATGATACTTCAGTTCACAGTCAAGCGACACAGAATGTCTTCACAGTCGATAACAGGCTCCTGCATGCACCTCTTGCAGGGCTGTTACTTCAGGTTCATAAAGTGAGATGCAGCACTTGCAACAATTCAGTAGGTTAGTTTCCCCATAATGTGTATAGATACATATACACACACACAAAAAGTGTCCCTTGCATGAGAAAGAGAAAATATCAAATTCAGTTTTCATAGGCATTATAAGCAATTAAAATCCAGTGTTTCAAGGACAGTTCACAGCTTTATGATAAACTGAAGCAACCTCAAATCCATTTTTATAATCCCACTGCATCTAGGAGCTTATCATTCTGAAGCTATCAAACTGAGGGCTTGAATTCTTCTTACTGACCTATTATTATTAAATTTCCATGAAGAGTATAGGATGTGATTGATCCAGCTGACCACACCACTAGGCACAAGTCTAGGAAGCAACATTTCAAGCAAGACTATCCAATTGGATTAAATAGCATACTCTATTTGTCGAACTTCATACTAGCCAACTGAGTGAGGAAAGTTTATGGTCACGAGTACAGATTTTAGATCTAAGAAGGAGGAGGTCTGTTCCAAAATTAAGGAAGGGAGAGTCTTGCTTCTCTCTTGAGGCTGCAGAAAATGCCCTTTGAGGTTGTGTCATGATTGTCTAATGATCACAGAACTTCTGGCTCTTCCAGAAGAACAAACTTTGCCACAGATACATTGTCATTTATTAAGTGTGGCGAGCAACAGCATCTAATACTGTGATTGAGAATCTGGCTACTTAAAGACCAAGGGCATGAAAAGCCTGAGACCACCAGACAACAAAAGGGAAGGAAGAAAAGGTTTCGGTTTAGTACAGAGAGATCTGATAAGGTCACTGGGGAGAAGTAGAAGGGGGCTGTAGGGGAGGTTACCAGAGGCAACAGTAAGCAGTCTAGGATGGGATTAGCCAAGAAGCTGAGTGCCTCCAGAGCACATGGAGCTATGGGCTAGAAGATTTAAAACTAAAGAAGGGCTCTCGGGCTCACTGGCTCTCTTTCTTCTTTCTTGAGGATGCCTGGATGATCATGCTGCAGTTGCCTGCATTTCCCAAAGGACAGTAATTTGGATGGATTTGGGATGGGAGAAGAAACTCTGGGTGCAGCCTAGGATGGGGCTGGCCTGGTAGAGGGTGGCAGAGTTATTCTTCTTTGGGTGTTCTAGGGGGGATGAGCTGTGAGGCAGGAGCCTGCCATTCTTCCAAAATTGTGTAGCTTTTGTATCTTATGTTGTTTTAGTTTATAAACTAACCCTATAGAAATAAGATAATTAAAACTAACAGGGGGAATGATGGGAGAACTCAGTTGACTTTAGCCCTAATTGATAAGCTTAAGTGAACAAACCCATAACTAGTTCAAGAATTTGGTCTTCGTTGATGGGCTTACATGACTAATGAATGTGGAAAGCCATTTTTCCAAAATTGTGAACTCTTTGAATAGACTCCTTTCCTTTCTCACCAAATCTTTGCATCTGGAATTTTGCAGCAGGCAGCAGGACCCCAGTGGCTGTTTGGTAACAGGCTTTTTTCTCTCTCCAGACTGTCTTTTGGCCAAGAGCAAAGTTTGCATAGTAGGCATAGTTTGCCCTAAAGGTTAAAGAAATAATAATTTTCTACACACACAGAGTCATTCCTCTAAACCAGGAGTCGGCAAACTCATATAAAGGGCCAGATAGTAAACATTTTAGGCTTTGTGGACCATATGGCGTTGATACAAGAAGTCACTTTGCCATTATGGCAAAAAGCAGCCATAGACAATAACAAGAATGAAATGAGGTGGCTATGTTCAATAAAATTTTATTTACAAAAACAGGCAGTGGGCCAGATTAACTTGTGGGCTATAGTTTGCTGACACCTGCTCTAAATGAAAAAAAAAAAAAAGAAACTGTTATGGTTTTAGATAAAACCCATGGCTATATAAAGGTAACAGATAATGTTTGCCATTAATTATGTCAACATTCACATCTTCCTTCTTAATGACATCCGTCTCGTGGAGGTGTTTATAGTTACAGTCGTGTGTAGGGTCACTAACTCTAGGTTTCTTTTTCTTTCCTACTCAACACTATATTCTTTATTCCATTGTTAACACTAGATAAAGAATGGTTAGTTTTATGTATATGTTTGGGGGCAGTGGGTATCATATAATTAGGCACAAACACTTTGGCTATGTGTGGACAAAGAGTAAAAAGCAAAGAAATTCATGAAATTTCTTAGGAGCATTTGGATAGAAAAGTATTTGAAAATGAAAAACATTAATTCCTTAATTCATGTATTGGATGAATAAGTGAAACAGCAAAAAAGTACTCTCTTCCCTGTTACTTTTTATCAAAGATGCAGAAGGAGGAGGTATAAGAAAATGAGAGGAGAGGTGGCAATGCCTACCATATATTAGGCATGGTGCTAAGTGTCTGTCATTCTTTTCTTCTAGCAAATTTATTTTTTAAAAAATTTCGGCCATGTAGACTCTGTTACTAAGCCGATTTACAATGTGAGAAAACTGAGGTTTATCAAGAGTTCAGTAACTTGCTCAAGGTTACCCAACTAAAAGTGACAGCAGAAATACTTTGGAAATACTTGATCAGTATTTATGTGAAAAAGTGTTTCTTAACAGCATAACATGAATTCATCAATCGTGTATCAAATTTAAAAACCAAGACATATCAAGTAAAGCAATAAAAGACACATAATTTCTAATTTGAAGAAAAATATTGTATTGACTATAATTTCTCTTGGATACTCTTTATATCCTGAATTGTAAGCAAAACCAGATTATAAGTTCATGGGTGCCTCCTCAAATCTCCTGCTTTAAAGTTTCCCATTGAGAGTTCCAGCCAAGATGGAGGTATTGGTAAAAATGCTTTACTTCCTCACATAACCAAAAGAAGGATAACAACCAATTAAAGAAAAATAAACAACTAGAAGTGCTAGAAAATCAAACTGCATGGAACTCTGACAACCAAGGAGTTAGAGAAACATTTATGCAGACAGGTAGGAGGGGTGGAGATGGAGACTGAGCAGAGAGGACACGAAGCAAGGCAGCAGACCATATGGGTGATTCCAGGCAGGTTCGCCGGGAAACTAAAGACTCAAAACTAGCTGCAAAATACTGTAGGGGTTGCCATGGCAGGAGGAACTCCCTATCTCATAGGTGAGTTCATTGGAAAGTGGGGCTAGAGAGGTATTGTTCCCTCTCTGACCCCACCTCCACAGACAGCGCCACAGTGCAGCAAAAAGGGTTGACCTGCCCTTGAGAATACCTAAGGCTCTGCCCTCTTACAACACAACAGGTGCACCAAGACAAAGAAATATGGCCCAAATGAAAGAACAGATCAAAACCCCAGAAAAAGAGCTAAGCAATGAGGAGATAGACAACCTATCTGATGCAGAGTTCAAAACACCGGTAATCAGGATGCTCACAGACCAGATTAAGCTCAGTTGCAAAATTAAGGAAGAAATTAAAGCTATCCAAAGTGAAATAAAGCAAAATATCCAGAGAACCAAAAGCGAAAGAAACTGGGACTCAGATCAACAATTTAGAACAAAAGGAAGAAATAAACATCCAACCAGAACAGAATGAAGAAACAAGAATTCAGAAAAATGAGGAGAGGCTTAAGGACCTCCAGGACAACTTAAAACATTCCAACATCTGAATCATAGGGGTGCCAGAAGAAAGAGCAAGAAATTGAAAACTTATTTGAACAAATAATAATGGAAAACTTCTCCAATCTGGCAAAGGAAATAGACTTCCAGGAATTCCAGAAAGCTCAGAGAGTCCCAAAGAAATTGGACCCACAAAGGAACACACCAAGTCACATCATAATTAAGTTACTCAAGATTAAAGATGAAGAAAGAATCTTAAAAGCAGCAAGAAGAAAGGAGATAGTTACTGACAAAGGAGTTCCCATAAGACTATCAGCTGATTTCTCAAAAGAAACCTTACAGGCAAGAAGGGCCTGGAAAGAAGTATTTGAAGTCATAAAAGGCAAGGACCTACATCCAATACTCTATCCAGCAAAGCTCTCATTTAGAATGGAAGGGCAGATAAAGTGCTGGAGTTCATCATCACCAAGCCCTTATTATATGAAATGTTAAAGGGACTCATCTAAGAAATAGAAGATAAAAAACTATGGACAGTAAAATAACAACAAACTCGTAACTGTCAATAACTGAACCTAAAAAAAACAAAAACTAAGTAAACAACTAGAACAGGAACAGAACCAGAAAAATGGAGATCACATGGAGGGTTTTCAGTGGGGAAGCTACAAGGAATAAAAAGCATAATTGATAGGCATAAAATACATGGGAAGATGTTAAGAATGCTACAGGAAATAGAGAAGTCAAAGAACTTATATGTATAACCCATGGACATGAACTAAGGAGGGGGGGATGCTGGAGGACAGGTGGTACAGGGCAAAGGGGGGGATAAAAGGGAAAAAATTGGGAAAACTGTAGTAGCATAATCAATAAAATTTACTTAAAAATAAAAAAAAATTTCCCATCAATAGCTCCATTGGTTGTCAATTTTCAGACCCCTCTGACTATGACTTCTTGTCTAGTTTGGAACCGATAAACTGTCATACCTACCAGCATAAGGCCTGGTACATAATAGCCACTTTCCTGGAAAAATTTGTTTGTATATACATACTTACAGTGTGTATAAAAATAACCCAACACAATTACTCTATCCTGCCAGTCAATTCTGTTGACTGTACCTATAATGTATGCTGAGTACTATATTTCAAATTCTGCTCATGTTATTCACCTTACTTGAAATATCTTTCTTCATCTTAGTCCTCTTTATGGATTCAAATCAAAGAATGAAAGAATAAATGACTCTTTAAGCTTCTGCTCAAAATTGACACCATCATCTCTACTTAGATTCTTTTCTTTTGAAGCCAGTGGCATGGCAGGGCTACACATGCCTCTCTGGGAGGGGGCATTCCAAGCCCCACTGCAATGAGCAAGAATGTGTAATCCTCTCACAGGGAAATAGAGAATGAACATTTGAAAACCAAAGAAAGACCTACCAGAGTGAAAAAATATAATTTAGCTAGGAAATTTAGGAGCACATGGAAAATTGGTGAATTTCATTGTCACCACCACAATTCACACTTCTTGTCACCCAGTATCCATTTTCTTCCTCCTTCCTACACATAGAACGCATCCTATGCCTCCCCAAGGGAGATATTACAAGGTCCCATGAAGTCATTCTGTCCAACGCTAAGTCCAGGAGTGCCAGAATCCTCCATCCGGTCCAGATGTGGTTTCTCTTTGTCTAAAGACCTATGCACTAAAAGGAACAACAAAATAAAAAAACCTTTACATCTAAGCCCTTTTCTACCATTCCACCACCACACACGAAAGCAGGAACAGTAGTAACAAGACAGATAAACAATAAAAAATTGAAGAATAGTATATCATTTTGCTTGGCCACCATAACAAAACACCACAGACTGGGTGGTTGAAACAAAAAAAATTCATTTTCTCACAGTTCTAGAGACTAGGAGCTCAAGATCAAGGTGTCAGCAACTTGATTTTTTCTGAGCTCCCTCTCCTTGGCTTGCATTTAGCCACCCTCTTGCTGTGTCCTCATGTGGCCTTCACTCTATGTGAATACACCCCTGGTGTCTGTGTCCAAATCTCCTCCCCTCATAAGGGACACCAGTCAGATTGGATTAAGGCTATCTAACAGCCTCATTTCAAATCAGTCACCACTTTAAAATCCCCCTGTTCAGATACAGGCACATTCTGAAGTTCTGGGAGTTAGTGCTTCAACATTTGCATTTGGTGGGGGACACAGTTCAGCCCATAGCAAATGGGAAATACAGTCACTAGTTTAAATTCTACCCTGGGACTGGGGAGGTTCTTTGACTAGACACTGATTCTACTATGGAAGAAAATTCTTTGCCAATTGTTCTCTGTGGCCCCTGGGTTTTTCCTTTTTCATTATCTTGCTTCACTGTATCTTTGATACTCATAATGGAAGAGGCCCTCCTTAGTAGCACACAGTTTTCTAGCCTACCTCTGGCTTCTGGAAGATACGGGCTCAAAGGTTGTTTTAAATTTGAAACAGTCAAAGTCTTTTAAAATCTGAGATAAGATTTTTTTTTTAAGATTTTGTTTATTTATTTTTAGACAGAGGTGAAAAGAGAGAGAGAAATATCAATGTGCGGTTGCCTCTCATGCGCCTGTCACTGGGGACCTGGCCAGCTACCCAGGCATGTGTCCTGACTGGGAATCGAGCCGGTGATCCTTTGGTTCACAGGCCAGTGCTCAATCCACTGAGCACCATCAGCCAGGGCTGAGGTAAGAATTTTATGGGCAATTCATTTTCCTAAAAATTTACTAGGCTTGTAATCTTTTCGTTCTAGTAATATGTTCCTGCCAGTTTTCACACTAAAACTTCAAGATACTGTTCTCAGATCTACATTATTTCCTAACTTTGTAAATTCAGCATCTTCCACATTCTGTCTCCCCTATTTCTATCTCTGTGGTAAATAGAACTGTGAGGTGGTCCCCCAAATTGCCATCCCTGGTGTCCATGGTCTAGGTAATGCCCTCCCCATAGTGGCAGTGAGACAGCTGAATGTGTGGGATCTCACTTCTGAGATTATGTTATATGGTGAAGGTGAAGGAATTTTTACTGATGCAATTACAGGCCCTAGTAAGTTGACTTTGAGTTAATCAAGTGATGGATTGTCCTGGGTGAGCCTACCCTAATAAGCTGAGTCTTTACCAGCAACTCAATAAGTCAGTCACTTGAAGCAGAAGAGACTGCCTCTCACTTGCTGGCCCTGAAGGAGTAAGTTTCCATGAGTTCTGAAGATGGAAGGAAATGAATTCTACTAACACCGTGTGGGCTTAAAAGAGAACCCCAAAATCAGATGCACCAAAGCCCCAGCTGACACTTGATTGTGTTTTGTGAGACACTAAGCAAAGGATCCAGCTAAGCCATGCCCATAATCCTGACCCATGGAAAGTATGGGACAAATAAAGGGATGCTTGGGGATTTTAACAGCTTTACTGAGGTATAATTTACATATTAAAAAATTGGGGTGTAGTTTCAGCAGAAAACTAATACATCTCCTTTCTAAAACAATAGATGCTATTTTAAGGCTTTTATAACTGAATGGGAAGGCTCAAAGTTATTTTGATTTTTTGACCCTAGTCATTTTATCTTTTTGCTACCTTTTATTGGACATTTGATCCTCAAGGCCTTTATTAGTATTATTTCCAACCGTGCAAAGCCCACATTTCTGAACCTTGTATTTCTTGTCATTCCTGCTACAAACCAGACATTTTTTTCTGAGCTAATCTCTTTCTTATAATAACTCAGCATACACAGTCTAAGATGTACTACAGATGTTTTCTAATACCTTGGTCTGGAGTTGCCAGTTCAGTACCACTAACATAATCTGTTTCCCAAATTATTTCTGATGACAGTTTTCTAAATAATTTGTCACTGTAGAACAAAGATTGCCATTTTTTGCAGCCTCTAGTATGTTTCCTTATTGTCTACCTCTGAAGCTTAATGCATTCTCCCATTTCTGCTACCAATTTCTGAGTTGGTCATGACAGGCTAGACGAAATCCCAAATTTCAGAGGCTTAATACATAAAGAGTTTTGGTCTTGTTTTCACCCACTTAAAATCCAATATGGGTTGAGCAACCCTCTTCCATCTTATAGCTTCACCATCTAGAACTCATGGGCATTAGGATCCCCCTGGTAGAGGGGGAGGTGAAAGAGGCGCATTGGCTCTTAACTGCCTTAACCTAGAAGTGACACATTTCACGTCCACTCATGGTCCAATGGTTAGACCTAATCTTTTGGCCCCAATCTATAAATGAATGAAAGAAAAAGAGGGAAGTGAGAGAGCAGTGGGAATATTTGGTGATCATATTCTCTGCCATAGGTGAGCTTAAACACATGCTCTATATACTTTTCTAGTTAATCATTCTCATCTGATTTCATGTAAGAATTAGGGAGGGAAATCAGAGGTTTTAGGAAAACGAATCAAGAAGCAAGCAGAGCAGAACCAGGGTACAAATAGGAGAAAAGGAGGAAAACCTAAGGGAAGAGGGAAAAACAAGGGAAACTAAAGGATCAGCTCATCTGTATTTTGTTAGAGCCCTTCTGAGGTAAATTTGTTTCCTTCAGGAATTCAGTATCTCCTTGTCTCCTAAAGTCCCTGTAGTGACCTGGTTTCCCTCCATGTGCTGAAGAATTACTGAAAAATTCAAAGCATGCTTCACTTGAGCACAGTAGTGCAAGGTTAATTTGATGTACCAGTATAAAGTTTTATAGATCTACCTAAGTGTACAGCTACACTTGTAAAGTATGGGATTGCATGCCACAGCTGTACAATAGGGTTTATAAGATAATATAAATAACTGTGACAGAGGTTTTTTAGCACAGTTATGAACAGTATTGACATTGAACTTTCAGCAAATCACAGAGGGTTTGCATTGGACATTTCTCTTTGGATAATACTAATCAGGGCTCTCCTCTTTGTGGCTCACTTTGGTAAACACCCAGGCTCAGATTGGATAGAAACAATGCAAAAAATCTGGAGTAACAAGTCAAAAAATTAATGAAATATTCTAATATAGTCTTTAAATGAATGAATATAAATATTTGAATATTTACAAATGGCAGCTATTTTGCTGACTTTTTGCTTTTGCATTTGTCATTGTACAAAGTCTAAATGCTATTGTCACAGAGACTATAAATGTTTTATTAAACTGAATGACAGCATGCTTTGGTAGGAAAGACCATTCATTGTTCTGGAATTCAGGATCACAAGGTTCAAATTGCTGAACAGTCATTAAATGGTTGTGTCAACTCCAGCATGTCACTTCACTTTCTGTCATCCTGATTTCCCTCATTTTTAAGCTGGAAATATCAGTGCCTTTCAGACTTTCTCATGAGGGTCTAAGGGTGTTCCCATGATAGACCAAGTAGTGGTCTCTCAGAAATATCTATGTCCTATACAGAAGGCCCAGAGACATGAAAAAATGCTCAACATCACTAGCCAGAGAGATGCAAATTAAAGCCACAATGAGATACCATTTCACACTGGTCAGAATGGCCATCATAAACAAATCAACAAACAACAAGTGTTGGAGAGGATGTGGAGAAAAGGGAACCCTAGTGCACTGTTGGTGAAAATGCAGACTGGTGCAGCCACTGTGGAAAACAGTATGGAATTTCCTCAGAAAACTAAAAAAGGAACTGCCTTTTGACCCAGCAATTCCACTGCTGGGATTATATCCTAAGAATCCTGAAACACCAATCCATAAGAACCTATGCACTCCAATGTTCATAGCAGCACAATTTACAATAGCTAAGTACTGGGAGCAACCTAAATGCCCATCAGTAAATGGGTGGATCAAAAAACTGTGGTACATTTATACAATGGAATTCTACGCAGCAGAGAGAAAGAAGGAGATCCTACCCTTTGCAACAGCATGGATGGAACTAGAGAGCATTATGCTAA